>JBBPBX010043119.1:0-18253 GCA_038048925.1 Garcialebias charrua | reverse complement strand
TCACTTACAAAATTTATCTGCTCACCTTCCAGTGTCTTGTACGGTAATGCACCATCTTATTTAAAAGAACTTCTCACTCCTCACTGTCCTTCCCGCACTCTCCGCTCTTCCAACACCCATCTTCTTCTCACTCCCAGGTCTCGGTCTCGCACAATGGGAGACCGGGCTTTCTCCTGCGCTGCCCCTCGGCTGTGGAACGCCCTGCCCTCATATCTGAGGGCCCCACAGACCGTGACATGTTTTAAAAAAGGTCTTAAAACCTTTCTTTTTATCCAGTTTTTTAAATAATTAATTGTGCTTTTGTTTTTTATTGCACCCAGTTTTTTGAGTATTTTATCTGCATTTTGTGAATTTTAAGTTTTTGATGCAATCATCTGTGAGGCTCCATCCTCTTGGTTGTTCCTCTTCTTTGTTGCATTTATGGTTGATTTTTATCTTGATTTTATTTTTCATTGTAGCACTTTGAGATCTGTTTGATGTAAAGTGCGTTATAAATAAAAGTTATTATTATTATTATTATTAAAAGCATGCCAAACCATGCCCCTCCTCCACCGTACTTCACAGTTGGTACTGCATGGTAAATGGTCTGTACTTATATAGAGCCTTTCTATCTTATCAAGACACTCAAAGCACTTTACACTACAATCTGTGCAATCTGTGCCCTTATTTACCCATTCATACAGCACTCTACTAGATCTCTACAAAGCTAATTGAACACATCTTTCTTAAGAGACTAATCAGAGCTTTATCACATTCATACACCGATGGGACACACATCAGAGGCAATGAGGGGTTCAGTTTCTTGCCTAGGGACACTTCGGCATGTGACTGCCGGTGGATTCGAATCCCCAACTCTTGCATTGGAGGACGACCGCTCTAACCGTTCAGCCACAGTCGCTCCAAGATGAGTCTGTGATTGGTTTTCTCCAAACATGTTGCTGTGCTTTATGGGTAAACGTTTCTACTTTGGTCTCGACTGTGCAAAGAACGTTGTTCTGGAGGTCTTCTGGTTCATTCAGATGCAAAGTTGCAAACCAAATGTCTGTACATTTGAGGTTATATTTAAAAATGAGAAACCTGGTGATGAAGACCAGATCAATTTAATGGTGTCTCCCTAAAAACCAAACTGAAAGAGCATGGACTTTCTTTTGTGTGTATGTAAACACATTAGCACGACAGAAACACTCAGACACAAATTAATAAATTAGGACACATTAAAGCTGAATAAACTAAGAAGGTATTCATGTACTGTATAGTTGTTTTTGATGGTAGCCACAGATGGTTCAGGGACAGGCAAATTGCTGGTTTCTCGTGAGTAAATAAGTACTTTTTCTGCACAAGAACACATCTTTCACCGATTTTTATATCCCCAGTGATGTATTATTCTACAAACATGAATAGTGAAATAATGCTGGAAAATTTGAATAAAAGGCAAGGTAAGCTTTTGATACGAGGCAGAGCTCTCTGAAAAGCAGTGGCTCTTGATGGATTATTTGGTAATTTCAGGCCACTTTGTTGACGGAGGCTAGCCTTGCAAGGGTTAACAAAGCTAGGTTTTTGCCATATGAAAGTTGTTATGTTTAAGGGCAATCTGGGACCAAGTTTTCAAATGAAATGAATAAAAGAATGGAAGGTTATTTTTCTTGAATGGGTGCCAGTTTTTTAAGTAGCACTCCTTGCTCAGCAAAGCTCATTTCTGAAAGACTTCCTTTTATTTTGGATTTGAATAGAGCTCAAATGAGTGGACGTCAATCGATTTTAACCAAAGACCATGAATAACTTGCTCCTCGCCGAGCGACGAGGGAAAGAAATTGTGGAAAAAGAAAACATGTTTGAATGAAGAAACAATTACTGGTGATAAACATTAAAATCCTACCCTTGTTACACCATCACGTTTCTCTCAGAAAACAAACAGAACAAATCAATTATTTCTAATGTGTATATGCTTGGTTTCATATTGGCGTCATATTTTATGCCACAGATTTAATGGACTGGTATTTAGAAAAGGCTATTCCATACATACGTAATACCATTACTGACCAAATTAACCTCAAGTGGATCTTAATTGCGTTTTGTTTCCGATTGGTTGGTCGTACAAGTCACGCAACTTGGGATGTTACAAATGAACATGGAGACAAGTTTTCTATTCCCCAAAGTTTCTATACCATTCCAAACTTGAAATCTACGTCAATGCATATAAACAGCAGGTATGGCAGAACTTTCCCCAATACAGTATATAAATACATACCTCATTTTGCTTGTTGGAAAGGTTAAAAGCTAAAACCCTAAAAAAAGGACCTTATTTCTTAGCCACCCCATGACAAGTTGCAAACAATGGATGTGTTGTTTACACATTTGACCAAGTTTGGATCCCCTTTACCCTTTCTACCTTTACTGCTACTTTTTGAATGTGTTTACTGGTGAGGTTGAATTGTCCCATTATCCCATATCAGTTTTGTAATTGAATTCAGATGGCAATTGTCTATAGTCTACCAGTACATGGACTTTCAAAGAAAGGGCACACTTCCAATTGGTAAAAATTTTCTATGAAAAATATTTTACTGTCACACCAACCATTGTGATATCCTGATGCATGCTCATTAATCCAGGTAGATAAATTTAACAAGGTTAATTAAGTCAGGTCCTCTGGACGGATTCTTTTTGTTGAAATGTTTTGTCTTTTATCCAAAACCAGTTTGCTGGTGACAGCCAAAACTACTTGTTCACATGCAAAAGGAGGACCATCAGCCTAACAGTTGATCGTTAGTGCTGTGATGTTTACTTGGATGAATTCCAATGAACTAACAAGCTTTATCTCCAGTTTAACGCTGGAACTTGTTTGGTGGACCAACCCATGTAGCGTTTTATCCTGGAAGGTGTGGAGTTTTTTTATTTTTTAAATTTTTAAAGGTGGTATCCTATGGGCTGCTATATTGGTGACTGGTTCCTAAAAAATGTGGAAAAATTGTAGGAAAATACATGGACTTTAAGTTGAAGTCTCACTGGACTCTTGAGCTTTTTCAACCAAGTGACTGGCCACGTGTTTGTGTTTAAAGCGGCCATTTTTTAAAAATAAAGATGGCCACTCCCAAAGTTTTGTACACTTTTGAAATTAGGATAGTCTAATCTGGACCATTTTTCAATAAAAATCAGTAAGTTGGAGATGCCCACTGCAGAGATAAGATGGGTTGAAAAAGCCCACGATGAGTCTGTGAATATTTTGGAAGAAGGTTTTTTTTTTTTTTGGAACATGTTCAAAATTCAGTTGACTGCTGTGTGACTCATGAGAAAATTGAGAACCACAAACGTTTCAAGAGATTTTGGAGACATTGAACTGATTGAACAGGTCTATTGTTCCTACTAGTTGAAGATCCCTTTAAATATCATAATAATAATAATAATAATCATCATTTTATTTAAAAGCGCCTTTCATGACACCCAAGGACACTTAACAAACCAACACAGTGAATACAGAGCAAACATTATCAGCGACAAATTGAAATATAAAATACATAAAGGATATAAAATGGAAGATAAAAATACATTTAGTAAAGTTAATGATAAGCTAGTCTAAAGAGATGGGTTTTCAGGGCAGTCTTGAACAGAGAAAGGGAGGTGGTGTTTCGAAGGTCGGGCGGTAGAGCGTTCCAGAGGTGAGGGGCAGAGCAGGTGAAGGCCCTGCTCCCCATGGTGGAGAGGCGGGCAGAGGGTACATGGAGTTGTAGTGAAGAGGAGGACCTGAGAGAGCGTGATGGGATGGAGATTTGTAGGAGGTCGGATAGATAAGGAGGGGCAAGGTTGTGGATAGCTTTGAACGTGAGAAGTAGAATTTTGAAGATGATGCGTGATTTAACCGGGAGCCAGTGGAGCTGCTGCAGGACAGGAGTGATGTGGTTATAGTAGGAGGTTTGAGTGATGACACGGGCAGCTGAGTTCTGGACCATCTGTAACTTGTGGAGAGATTTGTTGGGGAGGCCGTAGAGAAGGGAGTTGCAGTAGTCAATACGGGAAGTCACAAGACTGTGCACCAGGATGGCTGTGGAGCGGGGCGTGAGAGAAGGACGGAGACGGTTAATATTACGGAGGTGGAAATAGGCAGACCGAGTAATATTGTTGATGTGTGAAGTGAAGGAGAGAGTGGTGTCGAGGATGACACCGAGGCTCTTGACCTGAGGGGAGGGGGATAGCAGAGAGTTGTTAAGGGGGACGAGAAGATGTTCTGATTTTGAAATAGAGTTTTTGGTACCGACGAGAATGACTTCTGTTTTGTTGCTGTTTAGTTGAAGGAAATTGTTAGAAAACCAGTGATTAAGCTCAATGAGACAGTCGGTGAGGATGGAGGGCGGGTGGGTGGAGTTAGGTTTTGATGACAGGTAGAGCTGCGTGTCATCAGCATAACAGTGGAAATGGATGCCATGTTTGCGGAAGATGTGGCCTAGAGGAAGGAGGTAAATGATGAAGAGGAGGGGTCCGAGGACAGAGCCTTGGGGGACACCCGTGGAGACAGGGGAAGACTGGGAACGGAAGGATTTAAGCTGAATGAATTGAGTGCGGTCAGAGAGATAGGAGGTGAACCAGTCTAACGGGGTACCTGAGATGCCGATGGAGGTTAGTCTGTTGAGGAGGATAGAATGACAGATGGTGTCGAAGGCAGAACTTAGATCAAGAAGAATGAGGATGGACAGAAGACCAGAGTCAGCAGCAAGAAGAAGGTTGTTAGTAATTTTTACTAGGGCTGTTTCGGTGCTATGGTGGGGGCGAAATCCAGATTGAAACTCTTCATAAATGTTGTTGTTGGACAGGTGAGAGTGGAGTTGAATATCATACTAATACCCGTATTACTGTTTCTATAAAAGCAAAGTTAAAGGGTTTTGGGTTGAGTACAGTAGTACTATTACAACATCTTAGAGAGGCCAGGGGCCTCATGTACAAAGACTTGCGTGGATTTCTTACTGAAAAGTGCCGCACGGTCAAATCCAGAAAAGTGTGTACGCACAAAAAAATCCAGATGTATCAAACTGTGCGTACACCGGAATCCACGCACATTCCTTTTGTACATCACAATTAACGTGGAACTGAGCGCACGTGAGACACCTCCCCTGACACGCCTTCATTTACATATGTTAAACAGATGCAAATTACTTCCTGCATGTGTGAAGGACATGTTTGTTTGATCCCTGCGCGATCAGAAATGATTTCTAGATTCAGGAAAATAATGAATTTAATATAATATGAGTGAGGAAAATAATCCTAAGTAAGAATAGTAATAAAATGTGTTCATCACGCAAAGAACGAGTGATTGTGTGTCGGTATTTGTGTGTGCGCGCACCCTGCTTTGGTGCGCAACCGGCGCACATCCATTCATTCTGAGTGAAAATATTAACTTTGCGCACGAGTTTATTACCATAATTACTGTAAACACAGAGGAACTTAGATGTTTGGTTGAACATAGATCTTTGTTTATTTAATAGATGATATGAAGAAACGGGTCTGTGCGTCTCAGTGGAGAGTTTTCATGACATGACGTGATGTTGGAGTCTCCAAACGCTGCGCGCCCCGCAGCCTTGTGCGCAATCTGTTTGTCTGTGAAGCTTTTACTCTCCTACAAGTTATATATGGTGTACTTTCACGTGTCATTTTGGAGAAATCTACAATAAACGCAGATTATTAAACACCTCCACTGCCGTGTAACACCGGCGAGGGTGCGCGCGCTCCAAAGCGCGACCACTCAGCCTTTGGAATCATATGGATGAGACCATTCTATTGGACATGTATCGGCTTTGTGTGGACTGGACTGGCACAGTCCCGATCGACCTGCCAGCTATCTGGAAAGCTCGGGAACAGTTTGATCGCTGCTTCTGCACGCGTTGTGCACGGTTCCTGTTGTGCTCCAGAGCGCAGCAGTGCCAAAATGAAAAAGGATTATTCCTGAAAACGGCTGATAAGCCATATCATAGATCAGAAAATTATATCTGTTTATAAATAAATGCTCTGCGTGTTACACTATTTATTATATCCTCCAGTAAGGCTGAATCCGTTCCTGTTAAATGTATTTTTTGCACAACTTTGCGCGTCCTTTATTTGCGTCCATGTGGATGTAATAATTGTTATCATGTGTGTTTGGTGGGAATATTAATCATTTTCACATCATGAACAGTTAATAATAATAATAATAATAATATAATAATAATAATAATGAATTCAATTTATAACGCACTTTTCATTAATGAAAATCTCAAAGTGCTACAAGGTGCAACAGAATTAAATGTCAATAAAACAAATAATAAAACAATTAAAATCAACAACAGTATCAGCTATGATCAAAAGTAGAATCATGAGGAGTATAGTATGCTCGGTTGAAAAGAAAGGTCTTCAAGCCGCTCTTAAAGTCAACCACAGACTGTGGGGCTTCAGTTTCTCTGAATCACCTGTAAGTGTCGCCAAAGGAACAAGAACCACAGAAACGTGCGTACGCCTGCTCGGGAGCTGGCGTGGAAATGTACTTGGATGCGCACATATTCACGTTCAGTTCAGTTTTGATACATACGGGGTTTTGCATGGATAGTGACGTAAGCACGTTTTTTGTGCGTACGCACGGTTGATACATGAGGCCCCAGATGAGCTACCAAGGTTCTGGGTAAGCTAAGAACAAAAATACTGTATATGGACTTTTTTTAATTGTGTGTTCAGACAAGTTGTTCAATTCAGTTTTGGTCTAACATTTATGGCTTTTGTCATTTGTAACTGTAAAACTGACAGAGATCAGATCCTCCATTTGGTGAATTAAATGGGAAAACAATTCTCCGCAGAGAGAGTTAAAAGAACAGACATTTAGAAAGTGATATGACTGAAACGTGACTGCATCAATACTTCACGGTTGTTTCTGAAACCAGTTGGCAAGGTAAGTACTTGTGGAGGGATTGGAACCGGGTCTGTCACCAGGACAGACGGGGACAATCTTGCTAGAGCAGACATTGGCGACATATAGTTGGTGAAAATGTGCATAATGAAACAAGGAAGTCCAAATTAAACATTAAACAAATCTGTGTTGGTGAGCACTTCTCCTTGACAAGATCTACCTCACAGGTGGGGCATATCAAGATACTGATTAGACCGCATGATTATTGCATACATGCGCCTTAGGCTGACCACAATAAAAGGTCACTCTAAAATGTGCAGCTTTGTTACACAGCACAATGCTGAAGATGTAACAAGTTTTGAGGGAGCATGCAATTGGCATTCTCCTTACAAGACATCATGGCACTGACCACTGAGCTACCCTTTGGTTAATATTGTTAATAAGGCTTGCTTAACTGTCCAACAAAGTTTAAACCAGTACTGTACTCAACAGAAAACATGTTTCTAATTCAACAGTGCACATTTTATAATTCACATTGAGAAATTTGGCCAGAAAACCCCTCAATAATCATTTTTAACTTGCAGTGTAGTGTGACAAAAACCCATGAAATTGAAGCCAATTGTTTTTTTGTGTGGTTTTTTTGCGGATGTTTCATCATGTGACTCATTATCAAGATTATCAGTTTAGCTAACATAAATCAAAAAATACTTTTTTTAAAGGTGGGGAAATGAAAAGATCATAGAAGTTAAAAAATACTTGTCACTCAGTGCAAAACAAATTTAAATAACGATTCGATTCTTCAAATTAATTCTGAGAAAGATTCAAAAGGCTCCCATCCAGATGTGATGAACGTGTGTTGAGTTTACTCAGCAGAGTTAGATGTGTTTCTTGAGACGTCAGATACGTACAACCTCAATGTTCCTCATCCATGTACTTTATAGTACTAATCCTTCAGCTCAGAGCCAAAAGAACACACTGTGGGACACCTTTATAGCCCAACACAAAGAGCATACAGGTCACCCCTCCCTTAAACAAAAGCTGCAGTCTTTTGAGACAGGGAAACCATGGTGTCCAAGGTGAAACGAATGGAAAACAGCAAAAAGGAAGATAGCACAACATACTCCAGGACAAAAAAAAAGAAGAAATAATTATGTTGTATCTTTAGCAAGCCATTATATTTAGAAGGTCCTGACAATGTCATAACAAAACTTTTGATTTTGAATAACTTGATCTAGAAATCATAAGGGATGTACAGATTTGGTGATGTTAACGTTTTCCAATAAAATTAGGATATCGGATTGTTAGACTACCTTTCAAGAGTTCTCAGTATGTATGTGTAGGCCTGTCACGATAACACATTTTGCTGGGCGATTAATTGTCTCAAAAATTATTGCAATAAATGATAATATTGTTTGAAATTTAACAATAGTTACTTGTCAAATTTTAGAAGAAATGTTGATTTGTTTGGCATGTAGTACCTTTTTGACCACCTGATGACAGTATAAGATTGTTTGAACCAAAGGATGGATAGTTGAGCTGCATGTCTCTTTAAGCTGCATGTCTCTTTAAGAAAAATGGGAGGGAGGGCCCTTGAGGTGACATGGCGGAGCTCTTTAGTGGTTTGAGCTCTTTAGCATAGCATTTTTCACACAAAGCTTTTAATAAAAAAATCAGTAAACAAGTTCTCAGTTTCTTTTTTCAGGAAAAAAAAACCATTTTCACACGAAGGAACATGTTTCAACCGTGAATTTTGGAGCTCGACAAGACGGAGGTTTATTCCCGAGGCCGGCTTGTTAGCTCTCCCGGATAAGCCAGGGTCAGAGCGCCAAGGTCCCCACCTTCAGCCACTACCCATGGCATCACGCACCTGATTTTTATGGTCCTTCCTGCAGGTGATGGTCCACAGGAAGGCAAACCCATGCTGCTCCTTCGGGCTGAGCCTGACTGGGCCCCATGTGTAGAGACCCGGTCACCAGGCTCTCGCCGACGAGCCGCTCTCCCAGGCTTGGCTCCAGGATCGTGTCCCAGTAACCCACGTCAAGGCAAGGGACACCGAGTTTGATTATCCAGGAGAGACTTGGAGTAGAACTGCCATTCCTCCACATCAAGAAGAGCTAGTTGATGTAGTTCGGGCATCTGGTAAGGATGCCCCCTGGACGCCTCCCTACGGAGGTGCTTCAGGCATGTCCAACTGGGAGGAGACACACTGGAGAGAATATGTCTTGGTTGGCCTGGGAATGCCTTGGAATCCTACCAGAAGAGCTGGAAGATGTGGCTGTGGAAAGAGATGTCTGGGCTTCACTGCTCAGGCTGCTGCCCCCGCGACCCGACTTCGGAATTAGCAGAAGATAATGGATAGATGGATGGATCTGTGGCGGTTCTGGGGTGGGGCCAACAAGGGCCTGTGCCCCTGTAACACGGAGCACGGAACAGCAGATATCCATTTAAAAAGAAGAGCGGGCCGGGAAGTTACCGACCGTCATCCACGATTACCACTACGAACAATACAAGGTAACAATTCTGGTCAAGAAATGATGTTGGCTATGAATTATAATAGCAGCCTATCAGACCAGGCGTTTATGTTGCATGCTTCTAGCTAATGCTATTTAACTTACCACAGCACACAACCAAGCTAACTTATGTTAAAAAATATTCATAGTTGCTGAAGTGTTGTATTTTCCTCTCCATGCATCAAAAAAGGCGTTCAATACAAGGTCAACTGGACTTTAATTGTTACAGAAGACGCATGCATGTCTCTCCATGCATGTATGTCTATAGTTCAAAATGAAGAGAAAGAAGGACATTACATCTTATTTCTGCACAAGAAAGACAAATAACAGTGAGGCAGACATTGAGACAGAGCCAGATGATGGAGGTGTAGAGAGAGCTGAAGAAAAGCAAGGTGAGAGCCCCACAGAGCCAGAGGACTTTGAAAACACTGGTTTTCAAAGAGAAAAGCTCTGCTTAACATCATGGATAGACTGCCCGCCTTTAAGCGACTACTGCAAGGATAGGACAGAAAACACTGGTTTTCAAAGAGAGTCAGAGTCAGAGAGAATTTATTGTCATTTGCACCGCATGTAGTACATGTGTTGAAAACGAGATTATGTACACAGGGTCCCAGTTACATCCAACAACAAATGCAAGAGAAAAACAATAATAACATCTAGGATTAACTAAGAGAGACATCAGCTAGTAATACACTAAGCCCTAATGTAGTAGAAAAACATCATTATAAACAGCAGCACGAACATGAGTCATTATGAGCAGATGGTCACAGATGAACGCAGCAACAAGAAACAGATCAGTATCAACATGATGTGACATTTTGCAGTGTTTATTCTTATTATTTATTTATTCATGAGTCTGACAGCCTCAGGGTAGAAGCTGTTCCTCAGTCTAGTGGTTCTACATTTGATGCTCCTCAACCTCCGTCCCGAGGGGAGTGGTGCAAAGAGTGAGTGTGCTGGGTGAGTGAGGTCTTTCATGATGCAGGTGGCTCTTTTTCTGCATCTGGAGGTGTAAATGTCTGTGATGGTGGGGAGACTGACTCCCACAGACTTCTGTGCAGCCTTCACCACTCTCTGTAGAGCTTTCCTCTCTGCAACTGTGCAGCCTCCATGCCACACGTTGATGCTGGAGCACAGGACGCTCTCCACTGCACACCTGTAGAACGAGGTGAGGACTGAGCTTCTCAGACCAGCTCGTCTCAGCCGTCTGAGGAAGTAGAGTCTTTGATGTCCTTTCTTGATCAGGCTGGTGGTGTTATTGCTCCAGCTGAGGTTATCATTCAAGTGTACACCCAGGTACTTGTAGCTGGAGACCACCTCCACCGCAGATCCACCTATATACAGTGGGGTGTGGGTGTGTTTGTTCCTTCTGAAGTCCACAATCATCTCCTTCGTCTTCTTCACATTCATGTGAAGGTTGTTCTCTTTGCACCAGCTCTCCAGATGTTCCACCTCCTGTCTGTAGCTGGATTCATCATTATCTGTGATGCATCCCACCACAGCTGTATCATCTGCAAACTTAACAATATGACAGCCTGGATGTGTGGCTGTACAATCATATGTGAGCAGAGTGAACAGAAGAGGGCTCAGCACACATCCTTGAGGAGAGCCAGTGCTGAGGGTGATGGTGGAGGAGGAGAAGTTGTGGATCTTCACGGACTGTGGTCTGTTTGTTAAGAAGTCTAGTACCCAGTTACAGATGGAGGGGCTTAGTCCAAGTGTGGATAGTTTGTCTATCAGAGTTTGGGGGATCATGGTGTTGAAGGCAGATGTGAAGTCCACAAAGAGCAGACGCACGTATGAGTCCTTCTGATCCAGGTGGGTGAGAGCAGTGTGGACCACAGAGGAGATGGCGTCCTCTGTTGATCGGTTCTCGCGGTATGCATATTGATGAGGGTCCTCGCTGATGTTGACGGTTGTCTTGATGTGGGACATGACCAGTTTCTCAAAACATTTAGCGACTATCGGGGTGAGAGCCACCGGTCTATAGTCATTCAGACCAGTCACTGTGGAGCTTTTTGGGACTGGGATGATGGTGGCAGTCTTCAGGCAGGTGGGAACTGACTCCAGTGAAAGTGAGGTGGTGAAGACGTCAGCCAGCACCTCACAGAGCTGGTCCGCACATTCCTTCAGAACTTTCCCTGGGATGTTGTCTGGACCCGTAGCTTTATGAGGGTTGATCCTTCTGAGACTACCTCTCACTTCTGCTGCGGTCACTTTGAGGTGCTCCTCGTCTGGTGATGAGGTGAGTCTGGTGCTAGCTGGTCTGTTTGGATCTTCAAAACGTGCATAAAACTTATTGAGGGCATCAGGCAGGGATGGGTCCCTGGGGCATTGTTTGCTTTTGCCCTTGTAGTCTGTTAAGCATTTGATGCCCTGCCACATGCTCCGTGGATCATGTGAGATGAACTGACCCTCGATCCTCTGTGCATACGCGGCTTTGGCCTTCTTTATGCCATCATCCAGTTCTCTCCTGCACTTTCTCAACTCCTCAGTATCTCTAGACTTGAAAGCAGTGTCCCTGGCTGCCAGCAGGGTGCGGACATCCTTATTTAGCCAGGGTTTTTGATTGGGGTAGAATTTAACATACTTTCTTATGGATACATTTTCAGCACATGTACTGATGTAACCCAGGACTGAGGAAGCATAAAGTTCCAGGTCAATTGAATTTCCATTCGTAGCTGCCTCTTTGAAGACAGACCAGTTTGTGTTTTCAAAGCAGTCTCTCAGCATTTTCAAAGAGAGGGCACAGGGACGGAAAGAGAGACAAGGCGTGTTTCCATCAAGGTTTCTAGGTGCGCATTATGAAGCATCGCATCAGAAAAGCTAAATGGAAACAGCATAATTCGAGTTAACTTCCTCTAAGTCGCTCTAAAGTTTATACGCTCGCTTGAGGTAGTTTTTGGGGAGTCGATTCAGAGCTGAGTCGGCTAAACGACAGATGGAAACAGATTAGCCGACTCAGTTCTGCCGCAGCGAACATTCACGTCACGTGACTGATCAGCTGTTTCCGCTCCGGACAACATGTAACATCGCTAAAACTAGTTGGCATGACAGAATAAATACAACTTGCCCGATAGCAACACATACCTGAAATATTCTCTCCATTTTGCCGAGATGTCTGTTTTCAAACGCTACTTCCTGTTTACTGTGGAAGTGCGTAACGCTGACGTCTGACGTATGGCGCTGACGTGTGACGTAATGACGCTGACGTCTGACGTAGAGACGCTTTGCGTGGCATTGCAGATGCGCTTCAAGCCAGTTAATGGAAACACTTCTGATCCTCATAATTTTAATTTACATTTTAGCGAAATTTTCTAAAATTCGCTCAAAAATCGAATTTAAATTGGATGGAAACATAGCTGCTGATGAAGATCCTGAAATTGAGACAGCTGAGACTGAGATGCAAGCAGCATGTGAGACACAAGCCGTGTTTCCATCAAGGTTTCTTGATGCGCATTTTGAAGTATCGCATCAGAAAAGCTGAATGGAAACGGCAAAATTCGAATTAACTTCCTCTAATTCTCAAAAAAGTTGATACGCTCGCTTGAGGTGGTTTTTGGGTTTTTCGAATCAGAGCCGATGCGCAAAACGAGAGATGGAAACAGATTTGCCGACTCAGTTCTGACGTAGCGAACATTTACGTCACGTGACTTCGTCTCCGGACAACATGTAACATCGCTAAAACTAGTTGGCATGACAGAATAAATACAACTTGCCCGATAGCAACACATACCTGAAATATTCTCTCCATTTTGCCGAGATGTGTGGTCGGGTCCTGTTTTCAACCGCTACTTCCTGTTTACTGTAGACATGCGTAACGCTGACGTCTGACGTAATGCCGCTTTGCGTGGCCTGGTGGATGCGCTTCAAGCCAGTTGATGGAAACACTTCTGATTCGCATTAATTTTTATTTACATTTTTGCGAAATTTCAAAAATTCGCTCAAAATTCGAATTGAAAATAGATGGAAACACGGTTATAGACAGAGAATATTTGTGTATCCACAAGCACTGGACCATCAGGTTTGTGATGTTGAAAAAAAATGTGTTTGTTAATGTTAATTTAACAGGGAAAATTTTGCAAAAAGCAAAAATTAGCAAAAAGCTAGATTTCTTGAACAAGATATCTAGCTTTAGCTTATTTGCAGTCTTAGTCCTTGGGTCAGGTTTTAGAATTCAAGGAAAGAATGTACTGCTCTCAAAAATGCAATTAATGCAAATAACATTAATAAATAAATACAGGTAGTCCCCGGGTTACGACGGTCTCGACTTACGATGATTCGACTTTACGAACGCCTCCCATTGAAAAGCATTGTTTCAAGTTACGTGGTTTATGCGCCTTTACACCAGAAAATACGGTACCGAAACGAAACTTACAGGAGAAATGAAGCTTACAGGCGGGAGGGAGGGGGAGCTTTACGTGCTGGAAACTTGAGACCTCAGGCAGAACGGAGCAGAGGTCAGGAGGGGCTAATGTGCTAAATATGCTAACTCTGGACTGCTGGACCGCACGTGGAAATACAGGAGACCTTATTGTTTTGAGCGGAGGGACAGCTGAGCAACGAGCTAACATGCTAACAGACGTTGCTGTAAACGCTGTGAAGCTGCAGGAAGCTCACCAGCTCCCAGTAAGAAATTAACTAATTTTTTCCCTTCATTATGGCTTTGAATGTATGTGTGTTTTGATAATTATGTAGGGTAATGTGTTAGGATAGGTGAAGTGCTTGGTAAAAATACAGTAATGTATGTATGAGGGGCCGTTTGGATGTATGAGGTGCTGTTTGGACGTATTTTCCGACTTACAACGATTTCCGTCTTACGAACGGGCGTAGGTACGGAACTTGTTCATAAGTCGGGGACTACTTGTACTGTGCAGTGAATCAATTTATGTTAATTTACATATATTTGGTTTGGCTTTCTCCACAGACATCAGCAAATGTAAAGAAGATCCACCGATGCAGCCGGACCTAAAGTTGTTTCCAAGAACCTTGAAGGGGGACAGAAGGAAGCAGCTTGGTATCACATTCACCCCTGGCTTGAATATTCACAAACTTGGACTCTGCGTATTGTTGCGCTTGCAGACATTTTAGCCCTCCCAACAGCCCAGACACTGTGTTTGATTCCCCAGTTGGTTTTAAAAACTGGAAGAATGCATCTTACAAAGAGGCGGGGTTTGCATTGCATGCGAGGTCTGAGCGCCATAAACAAGCCATGGTTACATGGAGGGACTATCAGAAAGCTGCAGCAGCTAATGCAACACTGGTCAATGTCTTAAACAAGGAGCACAACAGACAGGTTAAAGAAAATCGTGAATATATAAAAACAATAGGGGAAGTGCTTTTACTTACTGCCACTCAAAATTTAGCTCAAAGAGGGCATAATGAGTCTGCAGACTCAGAAAATAAAAGGAACTTCAAGGCAATTTTGCTAACCACGACAAAGCTATTTAAAAACGGTTAACTTCCATTCATAATGCAAAGTATACAAGCAAATCATTCAGAATGAGGTTCTGGATTGTTTAGCAGACATGGTTCGAACTGAAATTACAGAAGAAGTGAAAAACAGTGAGGTTTTCGGCATCGTAGCAGACGAAACAAAAGATGTAAAGAAAAAGGAACAGATCTCTCTTGTACTAGGTACTACTACAATGGAGCTACCCAGGAAAGTTTTCTACATTTTGAGTCTGCAGAGAAGCTTGATGCAGCAGGGCTTAGTGAGAAAATAATCCACATGCTGGAAAAACATGGTCTGGAGTACAAAAAAAATCTCGTAGGCCAAGCTTATGATGGTGCCTGTTATGAGCGGTAGGCATTCTGGGGTACATGTGAGGGTCAAAGAGGATGCAAAATATGCCTTTCACATCCATTGCACAGCCCACTGTCTAAATCTAGTTTTAGTAGATACAGTCAATGCTGTCCCAGAGGTAGAGGAGTTTTTCTACTTACTAGAAAAACTAGGTGTTCACATCTGGATCAGCTGTCCATCCTAAATGGCTAGCTAGAGATGTACAAAGGTGCACCAAGAGAGCTCCAGCGTTTAAGTGACACTCGTTGGGCATGTCGATTTATAGCTCTGCTTAACATCATGGATAGACTGCCCGCCTTTAAGCGACTACTGCAAGAAATTGCCCGAGAACATAATGGTGAAAGATCTGTTCAGGCAAGAGGTCTGCTGGCACAGATAAATCTTGAATTTATTGTGCATCTTGTTACACTGCGTAAAGTGTTTGGAGAAACAAAACTTCTGTCTGATATGCTACAGTCTTCAACACTTGACATTTCAAAAGCTGTGGATTTAGTTGAAGCTTTAGTTCAGACATTGAAAGATTTCAGGCAGGAGTCATTTTTTTTGATCATGTGTGGGATGAAGCGTTGAATATTTTTGGGCAGTGTGATTCAACACCACCAGCTGCAAAACGCCAAAAAACACTAAGCTCTAAACTCAGCGAGCACTGTGTACTGACCACTGTTGGGCAGAGGGAGTCAGAACAAGATAAAGACAGGGTTTGTACAAACTTTTCCTACACTGTCATTGATCTAATGCTCAGTGAGCTTGAAAGACGATTTTCTAGGAGAAACTGTGAATTGATGAACAACATCCATGCTCTAAATCCCCCAAAAGATGCATTCCTGAAAGAGACAGCTCTGTTTTCATTTGCTCAGTTATATGATTCAAGTATTGATGACCTGGGGCATGAACTACAGTACATCAGTTCAGAAGGATGTTAGACAGAAAAATTCGGACTGGGATGCAGAGACCCACTAGTACAGTAGAGCTATAGTACAGTTCATCGAGCCATATAAAGAAGTGTTTTTTGAGCTCTACAGACTGTAAAATAGCAGTTGCGATCCCAGTGAGTACTGCATCTTGTGAACAGAGTTTTTCTACCTTAAAGCTTGTGAAAACATACCTCAGATCCACCATGAACGATGAGAGACTAAGCAATCTGGGTGTACTGAGCATCGAGTCGAGGAGGGCAAAGGCATTGAATCTTGACTCATTTGTTGATCGGTTTGCCAGAAATCATCAAAATCGCAGAATACTGTTGCTGGTATAGGGCAGCCAATGTTGTTATATAATTTTGGACTGAGAAACTGAACCAAGACTTCACCTAACAGTTATTTTCATTATTTTATTTGCTTATTGATATATTTTCTTCAGTCAATACAAATACTGTCTGTAAAATGTTTTATATTTTTCTCATTTTGATTTTTTAAACCATTTTCTTTGGTTACAATGGTTAATCACTGCTTTAAAAAAATAAAAGACTCAAGTAAGATATCGAATCTGTCTTTTTCTCCGAGATGAACGTGGCCCTCTGACAAAACCTCGGGCCCCAGCTAGGCCGCACCAGTACAACTGGTCTAGAACCGCCACTGGGATGGATGGATAGCTTGTAACTTAGCTTCTCAGCTTAGCTGCTTTTAACGATCCAAAAACATGATTTTGGACGGTTGAAATAGATTTAAAAGAGAAAGGGAGGGGTCAGTGAAGAGCACGGAGTTGAGCCGGGTCTTTAGTAGAAAGAGAAAGACATAAAGAAACGATCAAGCCGCTAAATGAAAATGAGGTAGATGATTTTAATTCATCACGCGATTAATTGATTTACCGTTTATCGCGACAGGCCTATGTATGTGTAATATAAAGTTAGAATAGGAATGCTACAATTACAATACCTGTGGTATGAAATCTCCTAAACAGTTGTTTGTTTTGTGATTAGCCCCTCCATTTTTTTTCATGAGAAGAACCTAGTGGAGGTGAGGCCAATAGTCACGGACACCAAGAAAAATTAAAGTTTTTTTGTTGCAGACTGAAAAAGAGATGATTTTTTTGAACACTGCCTTTTGAAAGAAATACTTTTGTAGATTCCTCTCTAAGGATGACTTAACAGAACAGGAACAAGCTTTATCAGAGATTTGATAACACACACATCAATTTCTGCCTGACACCATGCCCCCATTTTGATTAAAATTCACTCCATGACAAGCTCTCAACTGCCACTCACCCCGGCATCTGTCAGTGTGATTCAGTACTATACGATATTATTCAAAAGCGCACTTGAATTCCAATGAGAATCCCATTGACAACTTATTGCCAGAGCCGCTGATGAACATTGATTGAAAACCGGGTCCGGTTTGGAGTGGGGGCCCCCTTTGGCCTCACCTGAACTTGAACAACGTTATGAAGGGGGTGTAGATTGTCCTGGGGCCAAAAGAACAGCAATCGGCTTCATGAGTGGCGCAAAATCCCCCGCTGTGTAGAGACGGGTGTGGATGGGATCAACGGTCTGGCCATTCAGGAACGTCTACACATCCCATACAGGAGTGATGTTTTTGATTTTCGTTGCAGTGAATATTTATAATTTGCCGTGTATACATTTGCTAACGGCTTGTCTGTCCACTCAGCAGAAAGAGGGCGTGTCCTCATACTTATGGCCCCTTCACGTCCAAGGCTGGCGTGCAATAACGAAGACAGCACTTTCAATAACCTTGACAGACAGATTAAAAAGAGGATTCAATAGCTACTTTTCCCCATGAGCACTCCATCACGAGGCCGCTATCCTTCAACGCCGCTCCTCTCTGCCTTTATCGTCAGCCCCCGTCAATCACTCTGGTGTCTTGGCGGAGCGGCCTCTGCAACTCCTGAGGAGCGCGTCTGTGTTCTTCTGTATCCTCGGGTTGTGGGTTAGAGGTGCACAGCAACAGCAGGAAGAGTCTTATCGTTGAACTCAAATGTTGGCAGAGTGTTTTGCTTGCCAGGATATCACCCCCCACCCTCATCACACACAGGGGGGCTGGGAAGGGTCTGCTTGCGTGTTCACCCTCATGACAGTCATGTCCCTCTCATGTAGCTACTTATTATGTGTCCCAGCAGACTGTCTTT
>JBBPBX010043118.1:0-28071 GCA_038048925.1 Garcialebias charrua | reverse complement strand
GCAGAACAGCTCATCGTACCTGTTAAGACCCGCCAGTCGGAGCAGGGATTTGCGTACTCAACAACAACACCTGCACAGGGATCACAGGTAAATGGGAATAACGATGGTTCTCAACTTTCTATTCCAATACCTGAACTCCAAAAGCTTTCAAGATACATTCAACACTTTGATCCGGGGCCGTTGGGTTCAATCCACACAAAGGCCTACCTAGACTCTCTTGACTTCCAGCTGGGTAATTTTCCAAATGCTACTGCTGCTGATAAAATTGCACTGATCAGGCTCACTGCAGACTGGAACGTATATGCCTTCATTGTTCGCCAACCAGACGCCATAAAAAAAGATTAAACTTTTGCGTGATACACTTATACAAGAGTTCACTCCAAACATGGGGCCTGGTGGCTATCCAGATGCCGAGAAGGTCGTGCAAGGTAAAAACGAACATCCACAGGCGTATTACCAGAGAATGTTCCAAGCTTTCTTTGGTAATCGCAATGAACCGGGCATGGAGGACGAGGTAGGTTTTAAATACCTTTTCGGAAAAAACCTCCACCCTGTTATAAAACAGTCGGTACAAGTGATGGCTAATTTCAGAGAAAAAACCATCAAGGAAATGAAACAGTGTGCCATAAATGTTTTCGAGGCCCACATGGAATGCAGAACACCCGTAGAGGTGTTCGCAAGTGCGAAGGACGAATCCCAATCGCTGGAGCTGGAAGGGACGCGTGCATCAGCTCCCTATCCTATAAAAGGCGAGAAGAAACAGATCTTTCAACCTGACAAACCACAAAGTGGAGGTGCCCGCTGGAAAAAGAACCCAAAGTGGTTCAGGCCAAACACAGAGGGTGAACAGAAGGATCAAAAGGGGGGTGCACGTCCAAAGAGTAAAGATTATGGGTACGGAGGTAACCCATATAACCAAGGGTGGTCCCAACAGGAACCCCCGAACCAAGGGTGGTCCCAGAGGGGACCCCCGAAACCAGGATGGTCCCGGAAGGGACGCCCGAGCCGTGGACCTGCTCCTCCTGCACCTCAGAAGGAACAATCTGAGATCAGACAACAGTCTCAAAAGTCCCAGAAAAAGGGCCCTAAACCTTTGACTGCAGAAGATTCAGAGATACTACGTCTGATGGTTGAGAATTTCAAAAAAACAAACAAGGATAACCAGCCTGGGGTAATGTGCAGCACTGTCGTTGACAAACACTCAGAGCACTCAATTAACAACAATGCCACAATTGCTGACGGTCACCAAGATACTGATGGTCAGGATGCTGACAATCAGGGTAATGACAGTCAAATCATTGACAGTCCAGAATGTGACAGTCAACAAAACGTTGACTGTAACCATAACTTCATTGTTACGGAGTCCGAGAACCCCTCGTCAGGAAAAAGGGGGGAATGCTCACTCACCGTTGATAGTGGCTCGCCACGAACTGAACAGTCAGACCCGTGTGTGTCTGCACTACCAGTACTGATAAATGAAGTTCACACAGTCAGGGGTGGGCGTGATAAACGTCGGAGAAAACCTGATAGGTTCCTGTGTAACATTATCAGAAAGGGGCCCGCTAGGAAAGCTTACCTGTCCATCACGTTGGAAGGGGTCCTCACAAAAGAGGCCCTCTTGGATGGTGGGGCAGACATAACCATTGTGTCACCCACACTGTTGGAAGAGCTACGGCTGGCTGCTAACGGTGTTGACAGGGAAATACCCCTCAGAGAATGTGCTATAGTTTTGCAGGGTCTCTCGGAGACGAGTACAACCCTGACAGCTATAGCCATGGTTCACATGCAGATTGGTGAAACGACGCTATACCACCCGGTACACGTGTCCACCGTGGACTCATTCCCATTTTTGGTTGGCCAAGACTTTATAAACCGCTTCGACGCGATTATAGATTATGGCGATCAGACAATGTGGACCAGAGTGAGTCAACCACTGCCGATCGATATGCCTATACAAGGTAACACTGACCGTCTAATGGCAGGCACCGCGGAAGGCAAAAGGGAATGCTCAGACGAGAGCACAATCCCTGTAGGTGAACCTTCAACTACAGGTGAGGCTGTAGAGGCCCAACAAGAGAGCCCCCTCTGCGAGCTGAAACAGTTGGCACTCACCGAACACTACCTACCACAGGTAGTCAAAGGTGTTGAGATCCAAGGATCCCACACCGATGATGCTGTTCTGTCCCCTTGGACGGAGAAATCAGCGATCAGCCAAGCTTTCTTTGGAACCTTGGTTAAGAAACAGTTGGGTCTAGGTCTGAACAAAAAGGCTTTCCGCTTTTCGTTAGACCCCAACGATAAACAGGTAATGACCGCTAAAGGGATCATTGACCTCAAACTAACCTGGAACCAACGAGAACTGGATCACCCGTTCCTCGTGGTCCCGAACTTACCACATGCAACCTACATAGGCTCCGACATTTTGGTAAGATTAGGTGTCAGAGTGGACATCAACAACGATGCACTGTGGTCACTAGATACAGCCACGAAGGACTCTCCTGTGTTAACCACAGAGAACCTTAGGGCTGGACAGACCATACCAGAGGTCTGCCAGGTTGCTAACAGCCATAACACTGTGGTACCACCTCAGGTTATGAACAAGCCGGTGATGATTCACATCATGAAAGGACAAGCTGTTAGCACAAAACAGGCATACTTTCAACCATCTCCTATGTTTTTCAACTTAGGACTGTCCATGGAGGCCACATGCCAAGTGACCCTCGACGGCAGAACCACGACTGTTGCTGTGTGCAACACAAGCACAGAAGAGGTGCCGATCCCAAAAAACACACAGCTAGGATGGTTGATCTCTACTGATTTTCACGATTTTGAACTGAGCATTCCATTTCTGGGAGGACTCCCAGAAAACTTGATCCCGAGTCATCACACGGGGCAAGTCTTGTTCACAAAACCAACACAGGCCATAGCTCTCTTCTCCCCCACTGAGTCCGACCAGGACATTGTCCACAGGTTCGGTTTCAACCAAGGAGACAGTCTAGGCCCTCAAACTTACAGTGCACTACCTGTGGACAGGTTTTACGACACTGAAGGGGACTCACTGGAGCTCCCCACAGAACATGAATCCCTCTCCATTGCTTCACAGATTGACCAGGTGGTCGCTCAAGCCGACGCCCTGGAAACTGATGAAGACAGGGACAAACTTCGCAAAGTTCTGCTAAAATATGAAAAATCATTCTCAACTGACTCGATGGATTGTGGGTTGACCACGCTCCACACAGTGAGCATCCCAACCCCGCCTGATGCTCCACCTGCATTTGTCAGACAATACAAGATTCCTCTGGCAGCACATCAACCTATCAGGGAAATCATTAATGACCTGTTAGGAAAAGGTATCATCCGATACTGTAACAGCACTTACTCTGCGCCTTTATGGCCGGTGTTAAAACCAAATGGTAAGTGGAGACTTACTATAGACTACAGAAAGCTAAACAAACAAGTTCCCTTATCCAGATGGCCTATGACGCAGCTCCAACAGGAATTGCCCAAGGTCACCAATGGTAGGTACTTTTCGACCCTCGACATCGCCTCTGGTTTTTGGACCATTCCTGTGCGCGACGAGGATCAATACAAACTAGCTTTCACTTTTGGTGGCCGTCAATACACCTTTAACAGGTGTCCCTTTGGCTACGCTAACTCACCTGCAGAGTTCAACATCTTCCTGAACAAAGCATGTCCAGACGCCCACGAGCGTGGGACACTGATTTATGTGGACGATGTCCTTTTGAGGCAGCCAACACTGGACTCACATTTGGCTGAGATCGACCACGTTCTGAATCAGCTAACAACTGCTGGTGCTAAAATATCACTGTCGAAATGCCAGTGGTGCAGAACCAAGGTGGATTACGTTGGCCTACTTGTAGGTCCAGACGGAGTACAACCACAACTGACTCGCACCCAAGGCCTTGACAATCTCAAAGTCCCCACCAATCTCCACCAATCACCAGTCTGCAGTGGAAGTGGTCTCCAGCTACAAATACTTGGGTGTACACATGAATGATAACCTCAGCTGGAGCAACAACACCACCAGCCTGATCAAGAAAGGTCATCAGAGACTCTACTTCCTCAGACGGCTGAGACGAGCTGGTCTGAGCAGCCCAGTCCTCACCTCCTTCTACAGGTGTGCAGTGGAGAGCATCCTGTGCTCCAGCATCAACGTGTGGCATGGAGGCTGCACAGTTGAAGAGAGGAAAGCTCTGCAGAGAGTGGTGAAGGCTGCACAGAAGTCTGTTGGAGTCAGTCTCCCCACAATCACAGACATTTATACCTCCAGATGCAGGAAAAGAGCCACCTGCATCATGAAAGACCTCACTCATCCAGCACACTCACTCTTTGCCCCACTCCCCTCAGGACGGAGGTTGAGGAGCATCAAGTGTAGAACCACTAGACTGAGGAACAGCTTCTACCCTGAGGCTGTTAGACTCATGAATAAATAAAAATAAAATAAAAAATAAACACTGCAAAATATCACATCATACTGATGCTGATCTGTTTTCTTGTTGCTGTGTTCATCTGTGTTCATCTGTGACCATCTGCTCATACAAACTCATGTTCGTGCTGCTGTTTATTCCCACTATATTAGGCTTAGTGTATTACTAGTTGATGTTTTTCTTAGTTAGTTCTAGATGTTATTACTGTTTTTCTCTTTCATTTGTTGTTGGATGTAACTGGGACCTCGTGTACATAATCTCGTTTTCATCACATGTACCACATGCGGTGCAAATGACAATAAAGACTCTCTGACTCTGACTCTGACTCTGAATCTCAAAGAACTACAAAGTTTTCTTGGCGTGTGTAACTACTCGAACCAGTTCATAGAGAACTATGCAGACCTTGCAAAGCCACTGACTGAACTCCTAAAGAAAGACGTTCCATTTGTCTGGACTGACAAACAGCAGCAGGCAATGGACACTCATAAACAGGATTAAGTCAGCCCCATGTTTAGTCTACCCAGACTACAACAAAGAGTTTTACTTGGAAGTGGGCTTCTCAGCTCATTGCATAAGTGCAGGTCTGTACCAAATACACGACAGAGACAAACGTGTGGTAGCCTACGCCAGCAAGACGATGGCAGGCCCCGAGTTGAGATTCTCAGACTGTGAGAAAGCTCTACTGACCACAGTGTGGGCAGTAAAACATTTCTCCAGCTACATTGGTGGACAGAAAATCATTGTGGAAACACAACACCAGCCAGTGACATTCCTGAACAGCCAACGCATCAGAGATGGTGTGGTAACAAACTCACGTGTTGCAACGTGGCTCATGGCGCTTCAAAGTTTTAACCTAGACATATGTTATGGTCAAAACAAGAAGTCACATCTGGGGACAGACTTGGCACTCTGTCAACCGTTGGCTGAGGTAAAAACCCCAGTAACTGAAGACCCGAATCACCACTTCTTTGATGACAATATCTTCAAAGATATGACAACATTGTACGTGGATGGATCTTCATTCCTCCGCGACAAAATCTGTAGGGCAGGTGTTGGAGGGGTCCTCCTCCAAGACCAAGAACAGATTACCTTCAGCTACAAATTAGGCTCTCAGACTTCTCAGTACGCTGAGATTGCAGGAATCCTAATAGCTCTCCAGATGGTAGTAGCACGCTCCATCAAGACGCTAGTCATCTGCACTGACTCTAACTATGCTCGTTTGAGTTTCGCTTGTCACCTCGCTGTGTGGAAACAGAACGGTTTCCTAACAAGCGACAGAAAAGTGGTCAAACACAAAGAGCTTTTCATGGCATGTGATCACTTGGTGACATCACACGACTTACAGATCTACTGGAAGAAAGTTCCAGGACATTCTAGAGTCCCAGGCGATGACAAGCACTACAATGACATTGCAGATTCCTTAGCCAAAGAAGGAGCCGACGAAGGTCCTCTATGGTCCTTCGACTCCTCCTGGTTGATCAAGACTCTGTCAACACAACCTGCTGTTGAGGTTATGGCAGTCACACGTGCACAGGCCGCGGACAAACCTGCTGACAACGCAGTCTCCGTACGACCCGCACTGACTGACCCTGACATCATCCAACTACAGAAGTCGGATCCTGCTATCAACTCCATGATACTGTACCTGATTGATCCAGACAAAAACACTCCGTCTAAAGACGAACTGGATACCGATCCAGACCTTAAAGTCCTTTATCAGCTGCGCAAACAGCTAAAACTAATCAAGGGCATCCTAACTTTCGCTCATGGACCAACGTCCTCACCTGTGTTCGTGGTTCCCCATGACCAAAGGGGGGTGATGTTAGTTCATGCCCATGATCTCCCGTCCGCAGGACACAAAGGAGATAAAGCCACGCTGACGGCATTAAAACAAATTGCCTATTGGCCTGGAATGAAAAAGGATGTCAAGGACTACATTGAAGGGTGCGTGGTCTGTGGCCAGTTTCAGCCAACCAGACCACTTCACAGAGCACCACTGCAAAGCAGAGGCATTGCATTCCCATGGTCTGACCTCCAGATCGACTGGGTTGGACCACTCACTAAGAGCTCTAGAGGAAATAAATATTTTCTCACGGTAACCTGTGCATTTACCAAATGGGTAGAATGCCTACCAGCTCCTAACGACACAGCACAAACAACTGCTATGTTGTTAATGAATCATATATTCTCAAGGTTTGGACTTCCCCTTCGGGTGAACTCAGACCAAGGTACACACTTCACAGGTGAAGTGATGAAAGAACTGTGGAAGACGCTAGGCGTCAAGGCCAACTTTCATGTCGGCTACCACCCACAGGCTTCAGGCCAAGTCGAGAGAGCAAACAGAACTGTGGTGAGTATTTTGAAGAAATACGTGGCTGCAAATCACAAGGACTGGGATGTGAAACTCCCTCTGGTCCTCATGGCCATAAGAGCCACTCCACACACATCAACTGGCATCTCTCCCTTCGAGATGATGACCGGTCGACAAATGACTCTCCCTCTACACCTGTTGTACCAACCAGGCGACGCCGTCATGGCGACAGCCTACACTACACAACAATACATGAAAGATTTGAATGTACACCTCAGAAACACTTTTGCTTTCGCCCAGAAAAACCTGGAAAGGTCCGCTGAAGGACGCAAGGCGTACTATGACCAGAAGGCCTCTCACAATGAACTCCAAGTGGGAGACAGAGTCTGGTACTATACGTTCGCCCCAGCAACCGGGAAAGGAGGGTCCGAGACCGGAACTCTCGCCCGCAAACTAATGCCCAGGTGGACTGGACCTCATCTGATAACAGACAAAGTGTCCTCAGTCGTCTACGAAATCAAAATCAGCAAAGGCCGCAAAGAGCCAATTGCTAAATGGGTACATCGAAATCAGATCAAACCTTACAAGGCGTTCAATGACTCCACAAAAGACAAAGATCTCACAAACTCACCGACTTCATGGGATAATAAGGTCGTCCAAACACAAGTTAGTAAATAAACTAATCAGGTTTAAACTACCGTATTTTCCACCCTATAAGTCGCATTGTCCAATTTGAACTTAGAAGCGCTAAGTCTAACACCCACAACAAAAACTAATCTTAACAACCATTTAAATCCACAAGATTTAATTTGACCTCGGTCATAAAGTTGAGACCTGTTTTTCTTGTGTGTTGCACTTTGGAATCTGACGACAAGAGTGTGTCGAAGCAGTGAAACGTTGTTTCCTTGTTGTTTAGTCATTACTGTTGTCATTAGTTGAGATATTGTTTGGTTCTGAACACTCCCAGCCAAAAAGGTTTTGTATTAACATTGGTTAATGAATGATATGGATTTAACTATGCCAACATGCAGTTCGTTTTGTTAAATCTCAATCGTCGAAGAGTCAATGTAGTTTAAAGCTACTCAAGGTACCATAAACTACACTGGTCTCACAATTTCTAAATTGAACCGATTCGATCGTTTCTATTCTAGATTGTCTATTCATTTTGATGAGTCTCGCCATAGACTTCAAAATTTATTAGGAATACCAAATCCTACGTCGTTCGTCTAAAAGACAACAGACATTTAGATCAAACTATATTTCATTTTTCTATTTTAGTTTAACCTAAACTAAGTAATGAATGGAGGAATAGTTTGGAATTAGAGGCCTTCGTTACAGAAGCCCTCCAAAATTTCATAGGTACGATCCCTATATCTAATTTTGCAGAATTGATCCACCCCTTAATTGGTAATCGTAGCTGATCTAAACCATGATAGCTTGCATACCAGGTGCATATAGGTAGGGCCTAATGTAAAATCCCAATCATAAGCCCACCTTAAAAAACCACATAATTGCATGACACATAGAACCAGAGTGGCACTGACTGGAAACCAACCAGCCAACAACCTTCGATGTGGGGACCTGCAGCTCCAACGCTTGGTCTTCAACCTCCATCCAAGGGTCGCCTCCTCTGCGTCAATCGAGGGATCCCCTCTACATGCTGATTATGAAAACAATTGTTGCTGATCAATCAACAAAACTAACCGTTGTGGAATTACTGCTGTGGAATTACCGCTGTGGATTATAAGACTTTGTTTTCCAAAGGATCACAGACTTTGTTTTCCAAGAGTTAACAGACTCAGTTTTCCAAGGGATTAAAAGCTTTTCGCAATGGGATTACCTCCGAACAGTATGGAATTTCCAAAAACTTTATGGGATTATAATTTTGATTTTTCTTTTCCACTTACTGGATTGCTTCAAGATCAAAGACAGTTCAAGGTTTCCTTTCGTGTTGGACCCCATCCCCAAGGACTGGCGATGGCTTCCAAAAGGGGGGAGATGTAGTGGACCTACCCAGGGTCAAACTAAGGTTTTTGAACTGTCCAGTGATGACCTTTACTGACCTCTCAGTAAAGCAAGACATTTACCACAAAATCATTCCATTAGTTGTAATCTGAGAATATAGTCATCAAAAGAGACTATTTCTATCTTTGATTTTATTCTAATGTAATCAAAAGAATAACTTTTGTCATTTTCATGATATATGTTATATGCTGTTATTCTTTAAATGTGAAACATCAATGTGTCATTTCTGCAAATGAAAAGGTGTCAAAGTTCAGCTAAAATGTCAAACTGACTCATACAGAAATTGTTTTTGTCGAGTTTCAGCTAAAACTCTCATCTAGCGTCTGAAAGTCTCTCACTCAGATACTTTTCCTAAACAATTTCCTTCTCTGCGCTGAATTTCACCTTGAATAGTGATAACAAGTGGACCAATGAAAAAGAGACAAGCCTCACTCCTCTCTTTGATCCTTTTTTAAGTTCTAAGTTTTGCTGAACGCTTCAGAGTCTGCAAGAGTTTGGAAGGAACCAGAAGGTTCCTGAGAGTTTCTGGGAACTTCAAAGAGATGTGAACCTTTCCCAAAGAGCTGGGGTACGTTTGGTCAAGAGCTAACGACCTTCGTCTTCAGCTAAGGACTGATAACCTGCTGTTATGAGTCCACGTCGAATGAGCGTAAGCTCAAAACTTTGTTATTCCTTCCTGGAATAAGTTATCTTGAGCCAAAAACCACGACTGCCACGGCTTCTGCCGACGAAAGCGAGTATCACCGACACCGACAAGGTAAACACGTGTGGAGTCCAGCTTGGACTTGCGGGACCGACGACTCGTTCGTCCAAGGCTGATCACAGCTCTTTACCAGAACCGAGGCGGACGTCTTAAGGTAAAGGAGCCGCTGTTTGCTTGCTGGAGGTGTGATGATATCTTAGCTGGACGCGTATGGAAGAGTGTCATCTGGTTTCATAAATGCAAGATAAACTTCCTCTCTTAACCTCCCAATTCTTCTTAAATCTTTCCTCCTCTCCTTTCCCTCAATTCTAAGCTGGAAACTATTTTAAGCTAAAGAGCCCACAGACTAAATATGTTTAACATCCAATATTGAAGTCTGTTGTGTTAAATTTAAGTGTGCTGACGTATTAAATTGAAAGAAAGTGAAATCATGTCAATCAAGTGTAATGGTGTTGATTTTAGTTGATTTATTTTAAATAAATGGTAGTGTCGCCTGGCATACCAAACTAAGTCAATGTCCATTGTCACTCTATAGCTCTGTTTATTTATCCATCATAAAGATCACAGAAATATTGGGTAAACTGAAAAAGAAAAGAATCCGTGAAATTACTATTCAATCTGAATAAGTAAATTAATTAAGGTAAAGAGGTCAGTATTAAAACTGACCCTTCCCTAATACTACACTTTGCTGACACCTTTTTGTCACAAATAACTCCTGAAACTTTTCTCCATCCACTCCATCCTGCCTGGACTCTCTTTTTCACCTCTTTACAATATTTCCCATTTTCCTGGACAGTGGACCCCAAGTACTTGAAGTCCTGCACCTTTGTGACCTCTGATCCTTGTAGCCTCACTGTTCCACCAGCCTCCCTCTCATTCACACACATGTACTCTGTCTTACTACGGCTGACTTTCATTCCTCTTCTTTCAAGTGAATACCTCCACCTCTCCAAGTTCTCTTCCACCTGTTCCCTGTTCTCACCACAGATCACAATGTCATCTGCAAACATCATAGTCCATGGGGATTCCTGCCTGACCTCATCTGTTAGTCGGTCCATCACCAGAGCAAACAAGAAGGGGCTCAGAGCCGATCCTTGATGCAATCCCACCTCCACCTTGAAGCTATCTGTCACTCCTACAGCACATCTCACCACTGTCCTGCTGTCCTCATACATGTCCTGTACCAGTCTAACATACTTTTCTGCCACTCCAGATTTCCTCATGCAATACCACACCTCCTCTCTTGGCACCCTGTCATATGCTTTTTCTAAATCCACAAACACACAATGGAGTTCTTTCTGACCCTCTCTGTACTTCTCTATCAACATCCTCAAATCAAAGATGCATCTGTGGTGCTCTTTCTTGGCATGAAACCATACTGCTGCTCACAGATAGTCACCTCTTGTCTAAGTCTTGCTTCCACAACTCTCTCCCAGATCTTCATCGTGTGGCTCATCAACTTAATTCCCCTGTAGTTGCTACAACTCTGTACATCACCCTTGTTCTTAAAAATGGGAACCAGCACACTTCTTCTCCATTCTTCAGGCATTTTCTCACCCTCAAATATTCCATTAAATATTTGAGTCAAAAACCTCACTGCCATCTCTCCAAGACATTTCCAAACCTCCACTGGTATGTCATCAGGTCCTACTGCCTTCCCCTTCTTCATTCTTTTCAGAGCTTTCCGGACTTCACCCTCACTAATCTTTCCCACTTCCTGGTCCACAGTTTCTATGACCTCCACTCTTCTTTCTCTTTCATTCTCTTCATTCATTAGCTCCTCAAAGTAATCCTTCCATCTTCCCATCACACTCTCCTCACTTGTTAGAACATTACCATTCCCATCTTTAATAAGCCTAACCTGCTGCACATCCTTTCCAGCCTGATCCCTCTGTCTTGCCAATCGGTACAAGTCCTTCTCACCCTCTTTAGTGTCCAGTCTCTGTTTCCTTCACCAACATGTCCATTCAGGTCTGCTCCAATCACCACTTTTTCCTCCCTGGGAATACTCTCTATCACTTCATCCAAATCTTTCCAAGATGTATCTTTCTCCTCCCCATCACATCCAAACTGTGGAGCATAACCACGGACTATGTTTGTCATCAGACTGTTGCGAATTCAAAAGGTTGAAGGAAGCTCTGAAACGAATGTGCAAGTTATGCAGGTTTATTGTACATAATAAGAATAAACCTTACAGCAACAACAGACCTCTCACCGAGCACAAGTCCACACACACATCTTCGAAGGCGGATCACGGTTTTATACCTCCAGATGACGTCATCGCCTCATGGGACCAATCCTGGAACCGAACCGCCTTGGAACCGCCCTAGAACTTCCCCTACTCTGTACGTGATCCGTCTCTCAGCCAACAAGCTACCAGCTCTGTATGTCAATCATCCAGTGTTATGTCTGTTGTATGTGCAGGCGTGTAACTGTTCCCTAGTGAAAACAAAGCCCGAGAGAAAAACGTTCTGCCTTGTGTCACATTTCACATTATAAGGCAGAATTAAGTGAATACAAATAATGGAACATAATGGGTGTAATGTAATACTGATAGAAATATATTTCAATTCCCCTTTTGACATGACAAACATCATGTCAACAAAATCCTATATGTTCTATGTGAGAATGCAATTAAAAACTTGATACACATTGGAAATCTCTAACATTCCCACCCACAGCAATATTACATCTAAGTTACCCACCCAGAATATAAAACCCTCATATAAAATAAGCAATAATATAAATGGTAATAAAAACTAAACAGAATAAGATCAGAACAAACAAACAAAAAATAAAACAGACAAAAACAAAGAATAAAACAAATGTAACAAACAAATAGAAACAAGACAAAACAAACAAAAACAATGAACAAGAATAAAACAGACAAAAACAAACAAGACAAATGTAACAAACAAAAACAAGACAAAACAAACAAAAACAATGAACAAGAATAAAACAGACAAAAACAAACAAGACAAATGTAACAAACAAATAGAAACAAGACAAAACAAACAAAAACAATGAACAAGAATAAAACAGACAAAAACAAACAAGACAAAAATAGATGCAAAGACGAACAAATAAAAATAAAAACAAGAAAGAACCGAGCGGACTGTCCCTCCTATCAACAAACACGCCTCTACAGGGTATATGCAGGAATAATGAAGTTAAATTCAATACCTTTAAAAAGGCGTTCAATAAAAAACAACTGGACTTTAATCAGACCTTATAAATTCAATACTTTCTCAAAAACCCTTAAATTTCCCAAAATGTGATTTATCAACTCTTAACAAACTTCAAAACATTGCATATACTCTGCTCCATTTCTGGTATGTGTTAACCTTAGCAAAGAATATGAACTGTTGTCAGGCCTCTTCATCTTCTTCATCATAGACACCTGTGAGGGGAAAAGCCCTACACTACTCTGTTAACTAATCCAATATCTGAGAAAAGCTCAACTGCTCTTATTCAGAGATGTCTGTGATAAGGGCTAAGACCACATTCAAAACCAACACTTAATCTATGATTAATCTGATCCAAACAGAAAACACAAAAATCCTTCCATAACCTGTCAAACTCAATTATCTTATTCACATCCATTTCCTATATATATATTATTCTCTCAGTACCGGAATGTTCTACCACAAACATTTCCTACCAGTAAAATTCACCGCTAGGCTACTCTGATACTTCTTAACAAGGTGCAGCTAAAATGTATCCTCTAAAACATTTCTAATTATCGTTCAAATCTAAAGCCCGAGATACACTGAAGCGTCCTCCGTATACGCGCGTATACGCGCATATTTTGTGCGTATGTTTTTGCTGCTATACTTCAAGAAACTATCAGCTTTCAAACGCTCTCGTTCTCCTTGTTGTAATATGAGCAGCAGCACACGGAAGGGACTCAACTGAGCTCGCTGATTGGTCACTTGCTGACACGCCTACTGAATTGATTGACAGCGCTCAGTCAGCTGAAAGTGAAACCTAGTCAGCTGAAAGTGAAACCTTTAACATGAGCAGCTCGCTGGACTTCTGCGGTGTTCTGATGCGGTGTTTCTACTATATATGTTATAAAAAGTTCTCTCAGAAATAAAAATAATAACAGGGAGCGCTTTTCCTGCAGCACACAGCCCACCAGGGAATATTAAAACATCGCGCACCCAGGTAGGACCTGAATTCATTCATTTCAATCATCGAGTGAACGGAGGAAGAAGCGGTTACTTGACTTTAGGCAAAAAAACAAAAGAAAAGGCCCGATCAGCGATAAAGAAGGGGAATTTATTTCATTTGTGTAACATACAAAACAGTCCGGCGCCGGGAAGTTTATGGTCAGACACCGCGTATCGCGCACGCGGATCGCGTATGCGTAGTAAAAAAATACTTTTGCGCGTACATGCCCTGAGGGGCTACGCGGGGCTACGCTTTTGCCACAGCGTACGTACGCTGCGTATAGGCGTACCGTGAGGACGCTCGAGTGTATCTCGGCCTTAAGAATCAAAATTGATAAAACTAAATTATATCTATAGAAAAGTAATGAAAACCCTGTACACCTTTCTCAAAAATCTATCAACACACAACTATTGTACTGCACATTCACCAGGCACAAACACATATATAGTCACATTAATCTGTCTGTAACATTCACATTCTGTCTGACTCATTCATCTCAACAACCTTCAATCCTTTCTGGACCTCCTGGATCAAACTCACAGTCATACTTCACAGGCGTAAGAATAACCATATGTATCCTTTCAACATATGGTGTAAACAACAATTGAGAGGTTTCAACAAATAATGAGAAAACCTTGGCATATATTAGTGATTAGTTGGTTAGTTTGTTAGTTAATGTGATTAGTTCTGCTCTGCTGCATGTTCCACCTGTTAACCTATAAGATAAAAATGGTGCAGGGAAATAGATCTTCCCATCATTGGTTACACTGCAACATTAAGCATTCATTCAACATTAATTAATCTGCTGAAAAGGGGAGGAATGTAAAACCAGTTATGGTAAGGTTTCTCTGCTTGTCCATCACAGCTGTGGAAACATGTGATTGTAAAGTGCATTTCCCCTTTTCAGATATAAATTATTCACAATCTTATTTTGCGTTTTCCTTCACGATCATCAGAAGTCCAGATTTGACCTGTAAATGAAAAAATAAGAAAAAGTCAGCACTAAATCTATATAAATTACCCCAAACATTCAGATCCAGAGGTGGGTTCAACAGAATCTTGTTGAGCAACTACTATCCAACAACCTGTTTTTAGGCACTTATTAAAATGATCTTTTATAACTTTATTAAATGTATAACTGTTTCCAGCTCTCATCACTGTATGAAGAGTTAAAACGTTGATCTAATTAGTTATTTGAAATGGTGTGTTTAACTATACAGTATGTTCCTTATTCGACATCCCCTTTTGAAACAGGAGATAAACAAAAAAACATCCTGTTACAAAGAAAATAATGGAACGCCCATAACACAAACGTCATCTGTACTGCAGGTGGAAATACCACCAGAAAGAAAAAATAAAAACTCAGAACATCCGAACCCAACTACCTAGCATCAGACTTAATACTTCAACCATAAGACACATCACCCCATTTGACACATGTTACACCACCACTACATCCTATGTCAACACCTCCTTCAACACAACCTCTACTCCATCTCCTCCGCTATCCACACCAAAGTAAGAGAGTTTGAACCCTGCTCCAACACCGTGAGCCTTGCTGCCCTTCCACTCGGTCTCTAGGACAAAGAAAACATTTACCTTCCTTCTCTGCATCATGCCAGCAAACTCTCTACCTATGCCTGTCAAAAAGGTGAGGAAAAAGAAAAGAAAAAGACAAACACCCATCCAAAAAGGAACGCAACAGGTGCCCATACCGAACATGATGGAGAAAATAGAACCAAACTGTACTGCTCTAACGCGAGTACATGAAGGATAAAACAAAAATGTGTATGGTAATCCAACAATCCATGAGAAGAGTGGCTGTGCAGGTCATGTGTCAGTGAGATCAGTTCTGTGTGTCATAATGAAAAGCGTGTACATGTGTGTGTGAGAGATTTTACCATAGCAAATACAGTATTGATCATTAAACTGAAGTTATGAATCACCACCTGAAGATCACATGGTCAGTTGACACATCAGCCAGGCTGCTATGTTTGGTAGTGATGTTTTCCAGCTTGACTTTCACTTGTCATGAGTTCTCCAGCCCCCACAGGAGATGTCAAGAGTCCAGCAGTGGGTGCAGACCACAGTTCATAGACTTGAGTTGAAACTGGTGCAAAAATGTAAAACTCCATGTAACAGTTCAGGCATGAGTCATGACAGCTTGCGGCTTTAGCTGAACATGATGCATGTCGGCAGTTCAGTGCATTTCAGTTCAGTGCAGGTGGTGTCAGCTTGCAGCTCAGCTGAACACAACGCAATTCGACAGTTCAGTGCAGTCCAGTGCAGGTGCCAACAGGAGTTGTTAGCAAAACCTAGCTTCAATGACAGCACAACATGTGATCTGTCCAAGAATGGCGTTCGAAACCACAGAGTCATAATGCAACTAGTCCATGCTACGGTTGAGGGAACCTAGGTGTATGCAAACGAGTGTACTGAGCAATGCGAATGTTGTAGGGTGAGGAATAAAATTGTAAAATGAGAGCTGCATATCTGTGTATAAGTGAAATCCACCACCAAGCAGAAATAATTAACTGCTAACCAAACGTCGTCATGGAACACCTGCAGCAGTCACTGATTAGATGCCAAGCTGAAATCCTCAGAAAACACCCAAAGAAAGTCACCCCCTGCAGTATGTCAGCTGTGTGAAGACTCCCTTCCAGACTCTGTCGAGCAGGTCAGAAGGCCAAGGCAGAACGATCCTGCAGAACAAACAAGCGGCAGTCCTCCAAGAAGAAAAGAAATACACATATAAAAAAAAACAAATAAATAAAATAAAAAACCACCAAAGTACTCCAAACCACTACTACACAGGCCATGTTCATATGTCATTAAACATGACCTGCACCCCACCAGGCTGAAGTGATGAGAACTGGAAACGTAACAATTAATGGCGTGAGATTAACCCTGCATGTACTGTAAATGTTTAAACAACACAAAAAGCCACCTACAGCAGGAAAGACAGCATGTGCCAACATGTTCATGTGAACCTCACCTATAAAAATCTGAAATGTGCCTTTAACACTGAGAGTGAAAAGCACATATCTGCAAAAAATACAGTATATTGTCCAACCGACTGCCACAGAGAGGTCAGCGTGTTTAAAACAAAAGTCACAGCAACAGAAAATAAAAACAAACCGTGTAATAACCCAACTGTCAACTGGCAATTAACTAACTACTTTACTCTGGAGTTTTCTCCAAAGCAGCACTGAAGTAACCACACTAATAAACAGTAACTTTTACAGTCCCAGCCTGAGCTGATTAAACTGTAAAACTCCCCGTTATCAGCCGAAAACCTTGAGCCGGACCACTAGCAGGTCCAGAACCAGAGAGACAACTCAGTGAGATTTATGGATGAAAAAGGCATTTGTGAGATTCACAGGCGCGTATGGGGGGTTGAGGGAGGAGGGGAGGAGATGTCTCCTTCCCGGTACCTCTTTCCCTTCGTGTCAGGCACCAACAGGAAAATGTTATCTTGTTAGAAGCCATAAATCTGAGTTCGAGCCAGCAGCTTGCATCTGCAAAACTGCTTCGGGCACATCCCCAGACCAGGTTCCTGTCTCCCTGGCTTTTACACTCACAAACGCAATAAATGAGAATAAAAATAAAAATAAAAAATCTGTCTAATGGGCAAACTGTCAACCGTCAACCAACCAACAACTGCACTCCGGAGTCTCTTCAACAGCAGCACCGAACAAAACCAACGGAACAAACAGCAGCTCCAAGCCGGTCCCTGGACCAGAACCTCCAGAGGCCATCTGCGGCGGGGGGGAGGAGGGGGGGGGAAGGGAGGAGGGGAGCCCCATCTGCAGGAACCGCAGCAAATCAGTGGGGGAGACCGGCCGTGTGACAGCTGCATGTGCAGGCTCCAGCCAGCCCTCTGCATCCAACAACCCACAAAACAATATATGAAAATAAATAATCTTTCCCTGTTGCCTTTGTTTGCGTGTATGCAGCACTTTCCGGAGTACAGGCCACAAGTGTCTAAGAGAAAGGAAAGAAAAAAAAGAAATAAATAAACAAAATAAAGTAAAAAAAATAATAAATGAAAATAGAAAAAAAAATTTGCGACCTATACACCGGAAAATACGGCAATCAACTTTAACTGGGAAGGGGAGGGAAAGATGTGACTCTACAGCGAACACAGTCCCGGTTGTGAACTTAAATCACATGCACGACGACCTGTGAACCCGGGGCGGCCAAACCACCCTGTACGGCGAGCGTGTGCCGGATTAAAGCCAGTGTGACCTCTACGGCGAACAAAGTCCCGGATGTCACGATCTGACCTCGGCCCCACGGCGTCCCGGAGTCCAAAAAATAAATAAATAAAAAGAAAGTGTCTCCTAGCCAACAGGCCGGAGCTCATAGAGGGGGAAAAAGCAAACAAAGGCACTCGTAAATTATCCCTGCGCGTGTATGGACTTCTATGTGCTTTCCACTTTACTTACATGTACGAAACCCGCAAAAAATGCACATTCAAATGAAATACCAACAGTAGTTCACGTTTTTTTTTTTTACTTTTAGCTGCTAACATTATAAACCACTGGCCCACCCGGAGACAAACAGCCCTCAGTCAACAAATAATTTAGTGTGTCCAAACGCAGACATTTTGTGTAAGGGGAGTTCTGCTCACCTACTCTGAAGCACCGGTTGTTGACTGCGCGCGTGCTCGTCTCTGTCGGTGGGGGGAAACCCTCCAAATCGTCTCCCTTCACAACCTCCAACGTCGGTGGTCACCAAATTGTTCCTTATTCAAAAGGTTGAAGGAAGCTCTGAAACGAATGTGCAAGTTATGCAGGTTTATTGTACATAATAAGAATAAACCTTACAGCAACAACAGACCTCTCACCGAGCACAAGTCCACACACACATCTTCGAAGGCGGATCACGGTTTTATACCTCCAGATGACGTCATCGCCTCATGGGACCAATCCTGGAACCGAACCGCCTTGGAACCGCCCTAGAACTTCCCCTACTCTGTACGTGATCCGTCTCTCAGCCAACAAGCTACCAGCTCTGTATGTCAATCATCCAGTGTTATGTCTGTTGTATGTGCAGGCGTGTAACTGTTCCCTAGTGAAAACAAAGCCCGAGAGAAAAACGTTCTGCCTTGTGTCACATTTCACATTATAAGGCAGAATTAAGTGAATACAAATAATGGAACATAATGGGTGTAATGTAATACTGATAGAAATATATTTCAAGACCTTCTATTTCTACCTTCAGGCACATCACCCTATCTGACACTCTCTTCACATCTACTACATTCTTTGCAAACTCCTCCTTCAGGACCACCCCTACTCCATTTCTCTTTCTATCTACACCATGGTAAAACAGTTTGAACCCTGCTCCAATGCTGTGGGCCTTGCTGCCCTTCCACTTGGTCTCTTGGACACATAAAACATCTACCTTTCTTCTCTGCATCATGTCAGCCAGCTCTCCTTTGCCTGTCATTGTCCCCACATTTAGAGTTGCAACCCTCAGTCCTACATTCTTCACTTTCCTCCTCTCCCTCTGTCTCCTGACACGTTTCCCTCCTCGGGGTCTTCGACTAACAGTAGCACAATTTCCGCCGGCACCCTGTTTGTCAACAGCACCGGTGGCGGTCGTTGTTAACCCGGGCCTCGACCGATCCGGTATGGTTTCACTTTGATGAACTCGCATTATGGTTTTGGCAAAAGTGCTTTACATCGGATGCCATTCCTGACACAACCCTCACCATTTACCCGGGCTTGGGACCGGCACAAGAGATACACTGGCTTGTGCTCCCTAGTGGCTGGTTTAAAATCTCTTCTTAACTGCAATTTATAAACCATAAATTGTATCATTTGGAACTGGCTCCAGGCAATGTGTCTCATCTGGCCTCTCCAACCTGTTAAAAAGACAAATTATGGTAAATGCCATGGTAAATGGAGCTTATTTATATAGCGCTTTCCAGCCCCCTGTGAGGAGCCCCAAAGTGCTTTATAATACCAGCCATCCACCCATTCATTCACACCTTCATACACCTGGTAGCCTGCCTTGCAAGGCGCCATCCAGACCTACCGGGAGCAACTCGGGGTTAAGTGTCTTACCCAGGGACACAACGACACATGGTGGGCGGACGCGGGATTTGAACCTCCAACCTTCCGATCGGGGGACGACTGCCATTACCACTACACCACGGCCGCCCTTTAACATTAAGTTTGTCATATAACTTTTAAAGTTTTAGTATAATATGAGAAAAAACTGTTACCTTTGAGCTACAGCTGCATCAGAACTTCTCCCACGTTATTCTTGCTTCATGCTGGAGCTGTGTGGACCTTTATCTATGTAAATGAATAACGTACGTTGCTTCCAGCGTATTAAAAAATAAAACTAAACCCCTCAACTTCCACTGAGCTGTCTGCTCGTAAATCATTTGTGATACAGCAGGAGATGGAGAGAGAAATCTTTGCAGCAAACTTTGCTAGTTGGCTGCTTTCACTTTCATCTTCCGTGTATTTTATCGTTTTTCCAAAATACTGTACTGTAATTTTATCTTACACTTCTTGCAAACAACCGTTCTCTTGTTAAGCTCTGTCTTCCCCAGAACGTTGTAGGATCTGAAATTATTTTTAAAGACGAAGGAGTGGGTTGAATCACGCTGTCTCCCTCCTCCATGCTAGCAGGCTCCATTCAGATAAAGGGAGCTGGCTAACTAGCTTGCTGTACGGTGGCCTACACTGACAAAATCTACAGTGGTCGAACGGACACAAAATATGATAGGCAGTACGCTCAGGAGTAGGAGCGGGAAAAATATAAAATTAAATGTTTTAAAATCGATTTTGGGGCTTTTAGAATCGATTCAGAATCGCCAGGACTAAGAATCTAGATTCTTTAAAAAAATCAATTTTTTTTCTGCACTGAGTCAGAGTCAGAGTCAGAGATTCTTTATTGTCATTTGCACCACATGTGGTACATGTGATGAAACGAGATTACCGTATATTTTGGCATATAAGTCACAGTTTTTTGTCTATCCAAAAAAGCTAAGTCTGGTCCTCTGGACATTCAAAAAACAAAACAAAACAAAGCAAAAAAAAAAACTGTAGAAACGTTTCGTCTATCGTCCAAAAGACTTCCTCAGTCTGAGAAGCTGTGTTCAGCTCAGTCTTATAAATAGCACCCTCCCACAGTGGATGAACCAGTTGGCTGATGACAGCCGAAACCAGTTGCTCACATGATCAAGGAGGACCATCAGCCTGACGATGGATCGTTAACACCCTGATGGTTGTTTGCTATTCACAGAGGGCTGAGTGATACCAGCAATAACAGCATTGTAAGTGGGGGTAATTGCTGGTATCACTCAGCCCTCTGTGAATAGCAAACAACCATCAGGGTGTTAACGATCCATCGTCAGGCTGATGGTCCTCCTTGATCATGTGAGCAGCTGGTTTCGGCTGTCATCAGCCAACTGGTTGATCCACTGTGGGAGGGTGCTATTTATAAGACTGAGCTGAACACAGCTTCTCAGACTGAGGAAGTCTTTCGGACGAAAGACGAAACGTTTCTACAGTTTTTTTTTTTGCTTTGTTTTGTTTTGTTTTTTGAATGTCCAGAGGACCAGACTTAGCTTTTTTGGATTTTTCTACCTGGATTATTGAGCATGCATCAGGGTAGTTTTTTGTCTAATTTGCATGTCCTTGACTTATACGGCGAAGAAACATATTTATAGATTTTTCCCCCCATATTTTTAGACAAATTTTTGGCTGAGATATGACCGTTTCCATTCACTCTGACTGAAAAAAAATGGAGCAGTACCACTCTCGGCCGCTAGGGGTGCTAAAGGGCCCTCTAGGCTTTTGACGACTACCAGTGTACCTGTATGTGTACGGATATTTTAGAGCAAAAAAAAGGTCCTGCTGGATGGACAGCGTGTGCTGCAATTTAAATGGTAAATGGAGCTTATTTATATAGCGCTTTCCAGCCCCCTATGAGGAGCCCCAAAGCGCTTTACAATACCAACCATCCACCCATTCATACACACATTCATACACCGGTAGCGGCAGACTGCCATGCAAGGCACTTTCCAGTCCTACCAGGAGCAACTTGAGGTTAAGTGTCTTGCCCAAGGACACAACGACACATGGTGTGGGAAACCGGGATTCGAACCGCCAACCTTCCGATCGGGGGACAACAGCCATTACCACTACGCCACGGCCGCCCCGTGGACACAACCAAAAATTGGTTTAAAGATAAAAAAAAGTGTTTAACTCCATTCCTGCAATCATCCTGGGAGGCTTGACCAAGCTTAAAAGCAGCTTTGCACCGCCTTTGGGAGGAGTGGATGGTGGACGTAAAGCAACAGCTTCACGGCTACAGGATGGATGTGCCACGTGACGTTCCAGCAAGTCATCGGATGGATGGATAAAGCGTGGACCTCAGTCAGTAAGGAATCCATCTGTTGGGGTTCAGGAAGGCCAGGATGTTTGCTGGACGAGGAGGAGGAAGAGGAGGCAGTACTCTAAGCTGCATCAACTACCTGTTACCTCAAGAGTTGGCAGAACTCTTCACCAGCAACACAGAGGATGAATAATTCAACGTGTTTGAATAAAACTTAATGAATAAATAGGTGTTTCTGTCATCATTATGGGCGGGTGAGCGTGTAGTAATTTTAAAGCCGCTTTATTTCGTCTGCTTCATTTTGCCATGTTTTAACCGTCAAAGTGCATTTATTAAGAAAGGTTCAGCTCAGACACATCTTTACTATAATGTCAGCAAACAATTTTTTTTAGGTGTTTATCTTGTTAAATTTTAAAGAGATGCAGCGTTTCCGCTTGCTGCGCATGCACGCTTTGCAGAATCGAGGTGGCGAAACTATTTTTTAAATTCAGCCGATTTGACCATCACGTGCATTTATTAAGGAAAAGTTCAGTTCAGACACACCTTTACTATAATGTCAGCAAACAAATACTGTAATTGTTTTTAAGTGTTAATCTTGTTAAAGTCCTTTCGTGCACGCTCCTGTGGCCATTTGACAGCCAATCCATTTTTGGCAAAACACCGGCCCACATTTCCAGGTTGTCAGCAGTGACGTGTAACATACGCAACGCGTCAGCGGTGACGCAAAATAGATGCGACGTATACGGTGGTGCGACATGTTTATGGATTTTTCCACATTATTGGACATAATTGGACTGATGCAACTAATACGGTGGTGCGACGTGTACGGCGGAAAATATGGTATGTACACAGGGTCCCAGTCCAACAATAAAATGTAAAAGAAAAACGAGACTTCCGACTGAATGGCGGTGGAGTAAGGTGTGTCTAGGTGCGCCCCTGCGGAGTTGGCCTTTTTTCGACTACTACCTGGCACTTTCTTTTTCGACTTTGACCGCAAATGATAGGTGTAGATACCCATTGTGTAGATACACATTTAACACAATCCTTTTGTTCGGTCACTAAAATGCCACCAAAGCCTGCTAAAGGAGGAAGTTTGATCCAGACTCACCTGCAGCCTGTTCCTCGTGGTGAGATATCGAACTGTGCTGAGTCATCTCCTTCATCTTAGGCAACGGCCCAGGCTGCTGCAATTTGCGATGTCAGCAGCCTTAAAAAGGAGCTACTTGTGGTTCTTTGAGAGGACTTTACTGCTACAATTAAAGCAGAGTTTCATGCTGTTCTTGGCGAAAGTCTCTGTTCGATTAATTACGAGCTGTTATCCTTCAAATAGAAACTGTCCGCTGGTCTAGCTGCGGTGCAGGAGAGTTTTACGGGGCTAAAGCTATGGTGACGATGACAACGTAGATGCAGATATTACCACTCGCATCAGTAAGGCAGCGTCAACATTCAGAAGAATGCACTCAATATGGGCAAGTAAATCCATATCCACGAATCTTAAAGTCAGACTGCTACAAGCAGTGGTTATCCCCACAGCCTTGTATGCCAGTGAGACGTGGAAGATGTCAGTAAAGATGGCCAAGAAATTGGATGCATTCCAACAAAGATGCCTGCGAAAGATACTGAAGATTACATACCTAGATCGGATTATAAACGCAGAAGTCTATCGTAGGACACATACCATACCCATGAGCCAAACAATCAAGCTAAGGAAGCTCAAGTTTGCGGGACATGTACTGAGAATGGAAGAACAGAGACTACCAAAGATTGCCTTCAACTGGAAACCACAAGGAAACAGAAAGAAAGGCAGACCCAAACTGACGTGGAGACGATCTTTTGAGAAAGACCTGAAAGTACGTGTACAAGGCTTCGACCCGAGCGCGGTGGAGGCGATCGCCAAGGATAGAGATCAATGGAAACAGCTTTCCGTCCAATGCGCTCTCGAGCGCGGGAGGATCTAAGTCTAAGTCTAAGTAAAGCTATCTGTTGCTAAGGTGGAGAAATCCGTATCAACCTGCACTGATGACATCGTTAGCCTCCAGAAAAAAGTCGACAGCCTTACTAAAACGGTGGCACAGCTGGAGGATAAATGTGATGACTTGGAGTCCTGGTCTCGACGTCAGAACATCCGCATCATCGGTGTCCTGCAGGATGACCCTTTGTCGGCTATACATCGGCTACGGTCTCTCGGTTGCAAAAGGAGGCCTTCAGTTTCACGGAGGAGCCGCTGCTGGGCCGTGCTCACCGCATTCCAATCCCTAAACTGAAGGCAGGTGAGTGCCCTTGCCCCATCGTAGCTAAGCTACATTACTAAACTGACTGTGTTAAAATCTTGGCGAAGGCAAGGGAGCTGCAGCGGGTCAAAGTGAACGGTATGACTATCTTCGTTTTCCCCGACTATACTGCCAGAACGGCCCAAGCACAGGTAGCCTTCACAGAGTGCCGCCGCCGGCTTCGCGACATTGAGGGGGTCTGGTTCGGCTTGCTCCATCCGGCCCGGCTACGGATCACTTATGATGGAACCACGCGGGTATTCACCTCTCTCTCGAGGAGGCTAATATTTACATTGGGTTGATTACCAAATGAGAATTTGACAGTAAAGAATCCATCTGTTGGGGTTCAGGAAGGTCAGGATGTTTGCTGGACGTGGAGGAGGAAGAGGAGGCAGTGCTCTAAGCTGCATCAACTACCTGTTACCTCAGGAGTTGGCAGAACTCTTCACTAGCAACACAGAGGATGAATAATTCAAGTTGGAATGTTAAAGGTCTTAACAATCCAGTAAAGCGGTCTAAAATATATTCTCATATGAAACGCCTGAACCCAGACATAATATTCCTACAGGAAACACACCTGCAAAATTCAAATCAGTTCAGGCTCAAATATCCATGAATTGGAGAGATTTACCACTCGGGCTTCAACTCAAAAGCCAGAGGAGTAGCCATACTATTTAATAAGAAGATTCATTTTACAGCATCAAAAATAATGAAGGATACAAATGGCAGATTTCGTATAATTGTGAGCTCTCTGTTCCACACCCCTGTTTTATTAGTGATCATTTATGCACCAAACTTTGATAATCTAGATTTTATAAACAATCTATTTAGCACACTTCCATTTCTTGACACTCATTTGTTAATTCTAGCTGGGGACCTGAATTGTGTAATGAACCCATCATTAGATTGTTCTTCATCTCGGGCCTTTACGCAATCTAATATGTCTAAATCTATTTTGGATTTTGTGTCCCAAAATGGATGTGTAGATCTATGGAGGGCACGGAATCCACTAACAAAGACCTATTATTTTACTCTCAGGTACACCAGTCCTATTCCCGTATAGATTTTTTTTTGTTGACGGCTCTTTAATGCAGAGAGTCGCATCCTCTGAATACTATCCGATTGTTATTTCAGACCATTCTCCTCTAAGCAATGATATAAACTTCATAAATAAACCCTGTACTAATCCTCATTGGAGATTTAATAGTCTCCTGTTATCAGATGAGCCATTCAATAAATTCATCCTATCAGCAATTGATGATTTCCTTACGTTCAATAAGAGCGACACAATTTCTTCCTCACTATTATGGGAAACATTAAAAACCTATCTTCGTGGTCAGATTATATTTTTTCTGCTAATATTAATAAAAATCTTTGCACTAAGATATCAGAAATAGCAACAAAAATTCAGAATATTGACAGGCAAAATGTCATTAATCCGTCACACATTTTGCTGAAGCAGCGACAACAGGATCTTCAGACGGAACTTGATCTCCTAACAACATCTGATGCGGAGCGTCTCTTGATTTGATCTCAAACCACTTATTATGAGCATGGGGAAAAACCAAGTAGACTTCTGGTACATCAAGTGAAGCGAAAGGCTGGCTCTCGCACAATATCGCAAATCAAGGATCGGTCGGGCAACCTTGTTTCCGATCCTGTCTCCATTAGTGACATCTTTAAAAAATTCTACTGTGATCTGTATAAATCTGAATTACAATCAGACTCAGATGAGCTACTTGCCTTTCTTCAGAATATTGACATTCCTAGGATAGATAAATTGCTTTCTGATCAACTTGACGCTCCCATTAAATTAGGAGAATTATTTGCGTCTAGTCACGTGAGCACGGCGAACAAGATGGAAGCTGGCTAGGAACTTCTCTGCTTCCCAATGTGATAATTTGTTGGATATTTCAGGTGGGGGAGCTTCTACTTTGTGCCATTCTACTTCCGCTGTGGTGCGCAAAAATATTTCTGTCCTTTTTGGAGTAAAATAAGCCATTTAATCCCATGATGGCTACCTCAGGACGTTCGAGGGGCGCAGGCCGTGTGTCCACCTGCAGTAGCCCACAACATGGAGACGAACTCGACAAAACAACTCCCAACTTGGCGACTTTATATACTGAAGTTGTTCAAATGAGTAATCTGCTACAAAGTGTGGCTGCTGATGTTTCTACAATAAAGCAGACAATGTCTGAATTGACTACAGCGGTGGCTGCAATGCAGGAAAGGCTGACGGAGGTTGAGATGCACGTCTAATGCCTGGAGGACACCTCGGAGCAGCTGTGCGCCACAGACACTGAGAGAAACAAGCTGCTGGATGTTATGCGGGATCGTATTCAAGCCCTTGAAAATCACAGTAAGAGGAATAATGTAAGAATTATTGGGCTAAAAGAGACTGTTGGCAATGATGGGACACTTTTAAGCTATGTTAAGAAGATGCTAGTGGAGGGGCTGGGGCTGCGTGATGATGCAGAGTTTGAGATTGAACGAGCCCACCAGGCCTTTGCGCCGCTCCCTGACCCAAACCGAGCTCCAAGGCCGGTGCTTGTTCATTTCCTGAGGCAGTCCGCGTGGGACGAAGTAATTACTGCAGCTAAGGAGAAGCGCGGCTTTGAGTGGCGTGGATGTCGAATGTCCGTGTTCCCTGACATGATCAAAGAGCTGGCGGAGAAGAGGAAGGCTTTCACGGCTGTTAAACGAAAGCTGCAGGAGCGTAACGTTAAATACACCCTGGCGTTCCCGGCGACACTGCGCGTGAGGTGGAAGGGCAAAAATATAAGTTTCAGCTCGGCAGGGGCAGCGGAGAAGTTCTTCAACGAGGAGGATGAGGAGAACGAGCGGGAGGAGGAGAACTCAAATATGACAGCCTGACGTTTTTATCAGAAGCCTCCCCACCACCACCTGTCATCAGGGATAGAGTAAAGAGGAGGAGAGCAGAGCTCCACGGACCAGATAAGATTTTGTTTTAGGTTTATTTTCACCACTGAGCCGCATTAGGCAGCTCAAATAGGGTCGGTTTTAAGTTTTAGTTTTGTTTTGTTTTTGTTTTTTTGTTTTTTACATCGTTCTTTGTTTACATACTGGATGTTCTTTTTTCTAGGTAAACTGTTTTTTTGGCTGGTTGTACTCACATGTCAGTTCCTTACCCAGGGAACAGGGGATTAAAGATATTGGTTCAAAATGTATATTTACAGGTGTAAAAAAACTGCTCCAAGACTGAGGCCATACTGATTGGCACCCCTCACCAGGTACAAACATCTCCTATAACAACACTTTCCTTTTCTGGACAAGACATCCCCCTCTCCACTTCTGTTACTAATCTTGGAATAAAAATGGACTCCAATCTTACATTTGAAAATCGCATTAAGCATCTGTTTAAAACTTGCTTCTTCCATCTTCGAAACATCTCCAGACTTCGCCCATCTCTAACTTTTTCCGATGCTGAGAAGCTCGTCCATGCTTTTGTCTCCTCCAGGCTCGACTACTGCAACTCCCTGTTTATTGGAATCCCTGGCAAAAACCTTCAGAAACTTCAATATATTCAAAACAGTGCAGCAAGGATCTTGTTGAGAGTTCGTAAATTTGAACATATTACGCCCATTCTCCATAACCTTCATTGGCTTCCTGTCGCCTACAGAATTCAGTACAAAACTGCTCTCATTACACATCAATGCTTACACGGAACTTCACCAGATTATCTGAAGGATATTCTCATTCCATACTCATCCACCCGTTCGCTGCGGTCACAGAACAGCAATCTCCTTCACATTCCGAGAA
>JBBPBX010043117.1:17986-28071 GCA_038048925.1 Garcialebias charrua | reverse complement strand
GGGGGGTGAATAAAGCAGGAATATATTGCCCGCCTACTGTTCATGCCTTTTACCTATGAGTCACCACCAGCTTTACTGTGCAACAAGCAGGGTTTAGGATATTTGATATCACTAAATTCAGCTCTAGTTTGACTTTAAGCTTGTTTTGTAATTTTTAACAGATTTCCTTGAAAATGTACAATAGTCATTCATGCTGATTCACAGCAATGCAGCAATGAGCCAAAGTCTGAAAATAACATAACTAATACTGTGTAGGTCATCAGTGTGCATCCAAAACAACCCTGACTGGTTGAAGTATATTATTTTCTGTGTTGCTGCCTTCACAAATTGGCTTAAACGGGCACAAAGATGGTCGAATTAGGAACTTGGGAAAAACCCTAATCAGATGAGCTAAACGGTGGAACAACAAAGCTATTACCTAACAACAGCACACTAGCAGATTTCTCCTCAATTAGTGGGATCTCATTCCAAACCACTTGTTGCGCTCCCAAGATGCCATCAAGGATTTATTGTTGTCTACAACTATTGATTATAGGATTCTAGTAATTGTTGTGCGTTTGCTTGATTAACAAAGCTATGTTTTCTCCAAGGGCTATCTCTGTAAGAACTTTTTAATGGCAAGAACACAATTGAATGCTACAATGTGTGCACATCAATATTAAAATAAAGATTTCCGGAAACCGAAGGAAAAGAAGGAAATTTTTCATTTGCACATATTGCAGTTAAGGGAGTACATTTTTCACACCAAAACAATGTCTCCTCTCATTATCCAATGTGAGGGTGTCTAGTACGTAGTTCTGTATGGAAATCATTGGATGTGTTTTTTTGTTTTGTTTTTTGTTTGTTTTGTTTTTTACCTGAGGCATCTGGGAATGCTGACAATGGGGATTGATGACAGACATGGTTGGCTGTGTGGACCATGGCATCACTGGCATGTGTGTAATTCTAATAGCCTTATCTTTTTCTTCATATTTCTCACTCATTTTTGAAAGGAGGTTCCACAGATATAAGATAAAAGTGAGTGTGTACTGTAGATAATAAAGCACTTTTTTTTTTAACATTCAACCTTTATTTAGATAGGTTAGTCTCATTGAATCACAATGAATAATTTCCAAGACAGAGAGACCTGTTTTAATAATGTACTAAAAGTATTTAGAATTGTAATGCTCAGATATAAGTAAGGAGTCTAATAAAAATAAAGGTTTGTCAGAAAATCTCTGTGGTTTGATGCAGTGACTGTTAAGACCACAGTATACGGTACCTTAAAACCTGTACTGGTAATCAGTCCACATCTACTCCAATTATTAATCTGGCTGTAATGCAATTTAAAGCCAGAATCATTACAAAAGAACAATTTCAAATACCCACTTTGTGTCAGTTCTTTCCCAAATAAACAAACAACTGGAACATACTCGTGAAATTAGAAATATAAACTTCACAACAATTCTGGCTTTTCTCCTTTTACTCGCCTGTGCTTCATCCACAACAGGCCTGTAAATTCACAAGAACGTAATATCCATTACACTATTTCATTGTTCTAGTTGTAATTTCCCATCAAACCCACCCCAAGAGTTCACTTTACAAGAAACATAAGTTCAGTAGAAACATGCTCATAGGCTAGACCATGATCCACAAAGGACAAATGTGTAATCCCTAATCCAATGGTTCCCAACCATGGTCCTTGAAGAACGCCATCCTGCATGTTTCTAGGTGTGTTCCGTGCTCTAACACACCTGATTCAGTGATTTTATTACTTCCTCACATTTGGCCAAAGTCTGTTAAGCATCCATTCATTCAAATCAGGTGTGTGAAAGCAGGGGTGGTGTTCCTCGAGGACCAGGGTTGGGAACCACTGATTAATAATAATAATAATTCAGTGGTTCATTTTAGGGGCAGCACGGTGGCGCAACTGGTAGAGCTGCTGCCTCTCAGCGAGCAGGTCCCTGGTTCAAATCTCGGTCCAGGAGCCTTTTTGCATGTTCTCTCTGTGCATGTGTGGGTTTTCTCCAGGTACTCCGGTTTCCTCCCACAGTACAAAAACATGCATGATAGGCTGATTGGTAACTCTAAATTGTCCCTAGGTGTGAGTGAGAGAGTGAGGGTGTCCCCCGCCCCTCGCACAATGATTGCTGGACATGGGCACCGGCGACCCCCGTGACCCAAAATGGAAGAAGAGGGTAAAGATAATGGATGGATGGATGGTTCATTCTAGTACTTTGAAGCATCACAAATCACGAAATTATTGTCTTCCTTCTGCTTCCACATACATTTTAAAGGTATTTTTGACTAAGGCAACAATAGTGTTGAACGTTGACATCGTCGTGCGATGACTACCTATGTTGTAATGAACATAAACAACCAATTAAGTCATGAATCATTTAAGCAGCATTGGTATTCTGTCAAAACCAAAAGTTTCCTTGACACCAATCAATATAGCCAGTGAACAAATTGCTGTGATATTTGATCTTAAAAAGGAGGATAGTGATGCAATAATTGTAAATCGGCTTCAGGTCGAGTTGTGGTTGTTAAGGTTCTATAGAGCTCATAAATGTGTATCGTATATCTTATCTTTCATTTACTTACTTTTCTCAGTATTAAATTGAGAACCAGCCTCAACAATCTCTGAGCAAACTATTGTCCACTGAGAGCTCCTTATTATGTGTTACAGTTAAAGCGAAGTGATTGTTTTTGGCAGAGTGTGAAGATGTTTCTACAACACTGACATCGGACTAATTGATTTCAAAGAGTCTACGTTGCTCATTAATATATTGCTGAAATATGTTCTTTGTGTCAAAATCAGATGTTTGCCGACCGTGAATGTGAACATACTTTTTCTATTCTGATAAAAATGAGTTTTCTCTTAAACACAGAGCCATTTCATTTTTGCTTTTAATGTCGAGGGGCATTTAGAGTGCTGATTTAAACCAACGGACTATGGTTTTCTTTTTTTGCAGCTCCTAAGAGATTTTTTTTTTTTTACTCTAACGGTTAATAAAATCTCTCCAACAGCATGACAGAGTCCTACTGTTTCAGTGCTTTTTCTTTCCAATGTTTAAAAATGTCTCCATTTTTGTTCACCTATCTGTTGGAGATTTGTTTTTCTAGTGTCTTAAATTGATTTGGTATAATCTTTTTCATTAAATATTTTTATTTTATTAGGTATGAAATAGTTTTATATTTTTATTTTTATTAAGTAGTAGCAAATGTTTAATGCCAGGACAAACCTTTTTGCATGTGTCAATTTGTTCTATAACGTATGTCTTTGAGTTTTGTTTTACTGCTTTCAACCCGTCTACTGATGAAAAGCCATGATTCTGAGGTAGAGGAAAGAGGTCTACTTAAGAGTAATTTATGTCTACTGTCACTTTGTTGGGTAAAGAAAAAGTGACAAATGCAAGCTGGTTGTTTATGAGGCTTGGCTAAATGCTGGCAGGGCTGCTTTTCTCTGGGGTAGTTGACTCTCTGTTTAATTCATGTCCTTGGGAGGTGCATTGCTTTGTGGCATAGTGTGCGGCAGGCGAGCTAATGAGAAGTGAACCTATCTATTTCTTATTCTCCATCTGCTTCATTCACAGTTTCTACCTTCCCTCTCTTAAGAGTCCCTGTCCTTTGCACTTTTTCTGTCCTCAATCTTTATTTTGACCTCAAAGCAATACTTGTCTTTACCTACCCCACTTTGTTTGTAATACTCTAAGCCCTGGAAGCAGAAGAGCAAGAATGCACACAAAGGATCTTCTTGAAATTGCTCTTTCCCTGCTCTACTTATCTGGAATTGAAACAAGGAAATAGAGAACCTTCCACTTCCTGCCAAATAAATCAGTCAGACCTTTGACATCCCAAATAGGACTGCCGATTTTACAAAGCTGTCCTGTTCATCACTTTGACTTATCTTCCTGAAGATGGAAGCTGCCCCCCTACCCCCTCCCTAACATCACCACACCTCATTTACGGTCAGTAGGTTATAGAAGGAGTGAGTAGGCCACATTCAGTCTTCAAGAAAGGCTAACATGTCAACACTACAGTGGCACTGGGATCTAAAATACAAGAAAGACAGGAGAATGACAAGGTGAGCTAAAATGTTGACCTCAGCTCTACTCCATCCTATATTTTCTTCTCTTCCCCTCGTATGGCTTTGTAAAGGTGCCTCTTTAATTGACACGAACAACAAAAAGGCTCTGGTTATTTGGCTACCTGCTCTTGTTTCATGTCATGGGTTATTTTTTTTCTCCTTCCAGTTTCTTGTCCGTCATTCCTCTCCTCTTTGTCTTTGTCCCCAAGGTTTATTCTCCTTTTCTCTGTCTTTTTTTTTCTGCTTCTCTCCTTTCAGTTTAAACACCATCCAATTCCCCGTTGATGACCTGAAGTGTTTCCTTCTTCTTTTCCACTCCTCTTATCTAGTGATTTACATTTCCCTGTGGCCCGCCCTCTGTCAGCTTGTCTTTGTTCTCCTGCTCTTTTTCTGAATCAGACTTGAAAAGTTTTATGGCTTTATCTTACAAATTTTAAATACGAAGTATGTCTAGACAAAGGGAAATAATGTCCAATGGCAAGAAATGTATTACATAAATAAATATAAACTATAAATAGTTGTACATGTTTAAAACTAACATTATGTGTAACCGATAAGAATGTGATGAATGGTCCAGACATCAGTATCAATAAACAAAATAATATATTAAAATCCTATAAAAAATAAATATCTTACATATTAGCATAAATCGTTTACCAAAATAATGTTCTACCAATTTTAATCCCATTATTTTTTTCTGAAAAGTATCATAATGTTAAAAAGGCAAAAATAATTAAAACATTTAAGTAGAATTTTCTTTCCTTGCAAAAATCCTTGCAAAAATTGCAATTCTGGCATCATCTTTGAATAAATATTTTACGATGTGTTTTGTGAAAGTACATAGGAATGATAAACAAAAAATGTGCATGCCATTTAAAAGTTCCTGCATTTCTAGTGTTTCAACAAAACATATTGAATTATTTAAGTGTTTGTATACAGAACTGTTAATAATTGAATATAACCAGTGAAGAAGAATAAGTTCTGTATCATCACGCTTCAGCAATACTGAACATCTGACGTGGCTGAACTAAATCTGTGGCGAGGCATCACTTCTATTCCTTCAATCCTGCGGGAAGGGTTTTGTCTGACTGACATGTTTTTTTTTTTGTTGTTTTATTTTTTGTTTGTTGTTTTTTTTAGTCAGGCATTTCAGCCCTGAAAATTAAAGTAATACATTCCCTCGTAGCTCTGTTAAGATAGCCACCTGGGACACGATCCCACCGATCCTTAATACTGTGTGTTGTCATCCATTTTGGCATGGTCACATAGCGAGCGAATCCCGTCCTTGCCGCCCGCTAAAATAAGAAAGAATTACTTTGAAGAGATTTTTTTTTATTCTAAATTGATTTTGAATAGTTTTTAACACATATCAGATTGTTTGTTTGTTTGTTTGTTTGTGCCACAACTGTACATGTTTTGAGCATTACAAACAAAAACATCTCCACACACAAATGCATGAACAAAAATATCACTTGTATTTTTTGCGCAATCTTCTGAAAGTTTATAATACAAACTGAGTTATCACACCTCATGGCCACCTCCATTTGTATTGCCAAAACAAATCCTTCTAATTTTGTTATAATCGTAATTATTGCAAATTGCTCAATTGTTTATTGGAAATTATCACCAATGCATTTCAGGAATTATTATCTTGTAAACTCATGTCAAATTATGCTATTGCAAAAGAAAACTAAACAAATAAGCAATAATTTTATTTGCTGATTTTTATTTTTTATTTATTTTTATTTTATTGTCATTGTCCGAATTGACCACAATGGTGCCTCTAAAGTACCCTGTAAGTGTGCACACATTTATGAGAACCTATATGCTGCTCCCAGGTCAAACGTCAATCCTGCTTAACAGTGATAGTCACCATCATGTATTTTTCATGACTCTGAGTGTCTCTGTCTTCTTTCATCCTGTACTCTCCACTTCCCCTTCCTTCCTTCCTTCTAACCCAGACTATCCTGACAGTCTGAGGTGTGGCTTCAACCTCCGGTTATTATTGTTGTTTTTTCCCACTGGCGCCTCTTGTTTTTGTTTATTGTTCCTAAAGTGATTATGACCATCAGACGAGTGCATTAAACATTTAGAGAAGTTGGGGCTTCAGCTCTCACTTTGGTCTCAGGGGCACATACCGCAGACATTCAATGTGTGTTGCACTGCAACAAAGCTGTGCACAGACATTACGGAGGAGCAGAAAAATAAAAGATGCTCTTAGACACATGGCATTGCTTGAACATATGCATTTTCCCGTAGATATGGGTGTACCTATTTCTGTGTGCAAGTGAGTGCATCATATTGTATTTCTGCTTGTGGTCCCAGAGCTGTATTTACTGCTTTAATCATTCTGTTGCCTGCTGTGTGTGTGTTTTTTCCAGTGGCTGCCCCTCAGATTACTTTGCTGCTCAATATTAGACAATTTAGATGCAAGTCCATTCTCCATTTCCACTGCAGAGGAACTTATTTATTGTTGCATGAGAAAACAATAAATAAGCTCCAATGCAATTGATTCATCTAACAGCATGGAGAGACCTTAGCTTTAATTATCATCTTAAATTTATTGGCTACTTTTAAGAATTTGAGAGGGGGGGGGGGGAAATCTATGTGTGAGTCATTGGAGAAGACTGTGAATTATAGAGAAGATTTGTTTGTTTTGTGAATATATTGTACTTTATTTATACTGTTTTATAAGGGACCTGTTGTTCTGTTTGTGTTGCTATTTCCCATACAAAACTATATCATTAATCTAAACATGTTTAGATTTTATAACAAGTTTTGAATTTGAATCTGATTTTTTTCTGAATCACCACTTGCATTTCCAAAATTCTCCACCCCATTTAATTACTTAGTTTAAACCTGCATGCACGTGCACACACAAAGCACAAAACACTAACACTTTAAACTATTATTAAACTTTTTTTAATATATATAAATAAATAAAAACTAAGAACAGCTTCAGTCTTGTATTTGTCTGTTCAGACTAAGTACGGATGTTACCTTTTTTGTTATAAAATGTTGAATTTGAATCATAGTAAGTCTAAAAAAGAAATCTAACATCAAGTTGTGGAATTTGTCAGAGTGCAACAGTTTGCCTCTAGAAATGTAAGAGCCACACGGGATTCCTTTGAAAAGTACATGTCAGAGTCAACACAATGGAGCACTGTTCATGTCATCACCTCACAGGAAGAAAGTTGCAAGATTTCAACCTAACTGGGATCTTTCTGTGTAAGATTTGCATGTTCTCCCCAAGTACTTCAGGTACTCTGCGGTTTTCTCCCACAATTGTAAAATGCAGTTCCCCGTTTTCCCTCTTCAGGGGTTGCCACAACGAGTCATCCACATCCATCTCACTCTGTCCTCTCTATCCTCTGTCCTCACTCCAGCTACATCCATGTCCTCTGATTGCATCCATTTATTTCTGGCCTTCCTCTTTGTCTTTTTTTTCTGGCAGCTGCATTTCAAACATCCTTCTACCAATATACCTACTGCCTTTCCTCTGAACATGTCTGAGTTAAGTTGAAGTTTAGGTTTGAGTTGAAGTTGAAGTTTAATATTACTTGAAGTTTTAATAGTGTTTGAACTAATTGTTTGAAAAAAGGGGCAGATACAATAAGATTTTTTTCTTCTTCTTTCTGCTGCCTTTCATTTTATATTTTGTATTCTTATCATTTATGGGATTGTTTTGTATTGGGTTTTTTAATGAATACATTTTTAAATAAAAAAATAAACCATTGTAGTCTGGCCTCTTTAATATTTTCTCCCAGTCCTTCAACCTATGTTCTTCCTCTGATGATCTATTCCTTAATCTTATCCATCCTTGTCACACTCCCAAGTAGAACGTCAACATCTTCATCTCTGCTACTTTCAGTTCTGTCTCTTGCCTTTTTGTCAATGCCACTCTCTCCAGACCATGCAACATAATGTTTTCACAGTCTTGTAAAATGCTGGCAAAGATTATCAGTCATCCAAGACCTGATAAAATCAAAAAATTGTTCAGTACAAAAACAAATGGACTTTGTTTGTAACAGAAGACGTTTCGCTCTTCATCCGAGGAGTTTCTCAATTTTTTTGATGCTGTCTTGTAAACCTTTCTTTTGACTTTTGCTGCCACCATTTTGTCACAAATCCCTCTTGAAACGTGCCTCTATCCAATCCACGCTAGCACATTATAAACTTTATCATCACTAATCTGTTAAATTTCCTGCTTCACATTTTCCATTACCTCTAAACGTTTTTCCAAATAATTATCTTTAAGTTCAAGTTATGTTTATTTGTCATATGCAAGGTTAACACAAGGTTAACAGTGCAATAAAATGCTCAGGATGAGAAGAACTGATTTGACTCGCTAAAAACAAAGAACAAACAAACAAGAAATACTAAAGCATGCAGAAAGAGTACAAAATAAAGTACCAAAAAGTGAAAAAGTAATTAAAATATTTACAAAGTCCTAAAGAGAGATACTAAACAACAACATGGTAGAATATAACAGTCCAAGTAAGATAAAGAGTCAGAGAGTCAGAGAGTCTTTATTGTCATTTGCACTGCATGTGGTACATGTGATGAAAACGAGATTATGTACACGGGGTCCCAGTTACATCCAACAACAAATGCAAGAGAAAAACAGTAATAACATCTAGAATTAACTAAGAGAAACATCAACTAGTAATACACTAAGCCCTAATGTAGTGGAAAAACATCATTATAAACAGCAGCACAAAGATGAGTCTGTATGAGCAGATGGTCACAGATGAACACAGCAACAAGAAAACAGATCGGCATCAGCATGATGTGATATTTTGCAGTGTTTATAAATAAATATAATACATACAGCAAGCCCTCGAGTTACGTCAGGGATTGGGACTTACGTGTGTGACTTAGGTCGATTTTGTCGTACCTCGCGGACCAAAAACACCTGCCTGTCGTAGGTCCGCGTTTCTGACATAACGGAGCGCCGCACACATATTTAATGGCATGAGACTGAACAAGCAGACATACTAGGCCATGAACATGCACAGAACTGTACAGTAAATGAATACAGTACTGTACAATAAATAAAAAATATAATGTCTTACTTTGAGCTGGTCAAAGCCTGCCTTCGTCTTTTAGCATCAGCTCGGGTGCGAGCTCCCCCAGCTTCCTTACGCTCCACACGCACACACGTGGTCAAAACTGTTTAAAAGAATGACTGTTAGCTTCTTAACTTCATATATTTGGAGCCAGAAAAAAAAAAAACTTACTGAAAGCCGTTTCTCCGCGATAATCCTCCATCCAAAACAACTGCTCGGCGTTAGCTACGGTTAGGCCCCGCCATTAGCAGCACTGGTTAGCATGTCAGTTCATTCAAAAAGGCTGTCGGCTTTGTATCTCCGCGTTAGCTCGGTGTCCCCCGACTGCCAGGCGGACATTTGCGGCGAGCTCCCGGCCGCAGATGGCCCCTCCGCGGCATGTCGGCTCGGTGTCTTCGCCTGTGTTAGCTGCTCTGTTAGCTGCTGTCGTTAGCATGTCGGGCGGTGTTGTTGGAGCGATCGGCGGCTGCTCCTCCGGACCTGAGACGTCCACAGAGTTGACCGAGTGTTTCCAGCAAATTTATCCGTATGAGGCAACCCTGAACGGACACACGGTCCTCTAAAGCCAGCTGACAGGAGCGTCTAGAGCTCCATTGACCGCAGTACTGTAGTAAAATGGCGACCGGAAACGACCGGAAGTTGCGTAAATACGATCAAATTGTAATTAAAAACGAAATATTAATAATTATACTTTATTTATAAAGCCATTTAAAACAACCACAGCTGCAACAAAGTGCTATACACATGAAATTAATAACATTAAAAAAAAAATAATAATAATAATAATTTTTTTTTTTTTTTTTATCATATTTTTATTAAATATGATAAAATCGTAAGTCTGAGTTGCCGTAGGTCGCGGGTGACGTAGGTCGAGGGTTTGCTGTATATATATATATATATATATATATATATATATATATATATATATAATATATATATATATATAT
>JBBPBX010043117.1:7796-17937 GCA_038048925.1 Garcialebias charrua | reverse complement strand
TATATATATATATATATAATAACTAATATAAATTAGTATGAATAAGTATTTCAATGTAGTAAATTCAGTTTATTTATATGTATAGCGCCAAGTCACAACAGAAGTCATCTCAGGGCACTGAAAAGAAAGAAGTTAAAATGCACATGATATGTATTGCACATAACTAACATATACTACAAAGTACACAGGTTGTGTGAAAGGTTATTGCACAGGTAGTAAGTAACATGGAGATTGAATTATGATGCAAGGTAGATACATCATACTGTTTCATATAACTATATAGTGCAGCAGCAATAAACATTAGCTGTCACAAGCTAATATTAGTCAAATTAGGTTTCACAGATGTGGCTTGGTGCAATGTGATTGCCAATTGTACAGTGTTATTTATTGAGAGTTTAGTAATCTGACAGCTTGTGGATAATAGCTGTCCTTCAGTCTTTTCACACACAATGGCAGATTTCTGTATTGTCTGCCTGAGGGTAATAGATGAAAGAGTCATGCTGGGTGGGTGTGATTCTTAATGATGCTGCATGCTTTACGCAAACATGGGGTGCGGCAGAGGTCCTGGATGGTATGGAGACTGCCACCAGCGATGTCCTCTGTGGTTTGCACCACCCTCTGTAGTTATTTCCAGCTCTGACTGGTGCAATTCCCGCATCACCTTGTGATGCAGCCTGTCAGCAGGCTCTTAGTGGTACACCTATAAAAGTTTGTGATGGTGCTGGTGTTCTTACCAAATTTCTTTAGTCTTCTTAGGAAGTAGAGTCTTTGTTGTGCTTTCTTGACCACAGTGTCTGTATGTAATGTCTAGGACAAATCCTCAGTGATGTGAATGCCAAAGAACTTGAAGCTGCTGACTGCTCCACCTCAGCATTGCTTATGTTGATGGTGGGGTGCTGGCCTCCATGCTGTTTTCTGAAGTCCACTGTCAACTGCTTCATTTTGCTGACATTTAGAGAGGGGTATTTTTCCTGACACCAGCTGGTCCGTGATTTCACCTCACCTCTCTCGTCGTTGTTGGTGATGAGGCCCAAGACGGTGGTGTCATCAGCATACTTGATGATGTTAGATGTGTGCTTGGCTTCATTAATCATCTCCTCAAAGTACTCTTTCCATGGCAGTCTCTTAATTTGTTGGAACACTACCATTGTTTACGTTTGACAGGCATAACCTGTTGCACTTCCTTTCCAGCCTGAGCCTTCTGTCTTGTCAGTTGATACAAGTCTTCTCTCCCTCCTTAATGGCCAGCCTTTTTTACAACTCATTGTATGCCTTATGTTTTGCCTTTGTTGCCTCTCTTTTGACCCTACGTTGGATTTGATTATGTTCCTGTCTATTAACCTCAGTCCTCCCCTGACTCATTTCTTGGCTAACCTCTTCCTCGGTATAACATCCTCTACTTCACTATTTCAAGTTAACTGATGAAAGCAGCATGGTGGCACAACTGGTAGAGCTGCTGCCTCTCAGCAAGCAGGTTACCCTGGTTCATATCCTGGTCCAGGGATCTTTCTGGGTGGAGTTTGCATGTTCTCTCTGTGCATGTGTTTGTTTTCTCTGGGTACTCAGGTTTCCTCCCACAGACCACAAACATGCATGTTAAGCTAATTGGTAACACTAAATGATCCTTAGGTGTGAGTGAGAGAGTGAATGGTTGTTTATTTCTATATGGCCCTGTGATGGACTTGTGACCTGTCCAGGGTGTACCTCGCCTCTTGCACAGTGATGGCTGGACATGGGCACCAACAACTCCTGCGACCAAAAAGGAAGAAGCGGATAAAAGATAATGGATGTATGGATGGATGGAAGTTAACTGATTCTAAATTGCCCATAGTGTGAATGGTTGTCTGTTTTGTCTATATCTATATGACACTGGTGACCATTGTCCTCCACCTCTTGCTCAATGACCATTGGAGACAGGACCTACAGGAACCTTGGGCCGATAAAGCAAATGAATGTCAAATTACATGTTAAAATTAATAGAAGGATATCTGATACCCTCCCAATGCATAGTGCCGTCATGTTAAGGATACACACACACACACACACAAAGGAAACCAGTTTTTTTTTTTGTCATGGACATTGATGTAACTCCTATTTGACATTTTTCCAAAGCTGCACTCTAGTTAGCACAAAATGTTTAATTCAGAAGACTGCATCTGCTTGTTTGCCATATTGTGAAGGTTATTATGTAAGCAATGCATGCAGTTTTAATAAACTGTTTCTATTCCTTATTTAAAAAAAAAGTGTTGTTGTGCGTTATCTTTTGTTTTCCTTTTTTCTTCAAAATGTTCATGATTCCATATAACATGCAACTATTGATGCATTGAAATTGAGGGGGATACAGCAGGGATATGCCATTTGGACACCTTGTCCAAATCTTCTTCTATCGACATTTCCCTCTTCAGGGGCTGCCACAGCCAGTCATCCTCCTTCTCCTCTCATTCTGTCCTCTGCATCTTCTGTCCTCACTCCATCTACCTCCATGTCTTCTCTAACTGCATCTCCATACGTCTTCTCTTTGGCCTTCCGCTATGTCTTTTTCCTGGCAGCTGCATCTCTAACATCTGTCTACCAATCTACCTACTGTCCTTCCTCTGGACATGTCCAAACCATTGCAGTCTGGCCTCTTAAACTTTTTCCCCCAGTTCTTTAAGCTGTGCTGTACCTCTGATGATCTCTCATCTGCCTACATAACTACAGTACTCTCTAGGTACATCATCTGTTAGTGTCCATCACCAGAGCAAATAAGAAGGGGCTCAAAGCTGATCATTGATGCAATCCTACCTCCAACTTGAAGCTCTCTGTCAGTCCCACTGCATATCTCATCACTGTCCTGCTGTCCTCATACATGTCATGTAACAGTCTAACATACTTCTCTGCCACTCCAGATTTCATCGTGTAATACCACACTTCCTCCCTTGGCACACTATCATATGCTTTTTCTAAATCCACATAGATTCAATAAAGTTTTTTTTTTCTGACCCGCTCTGTACTTCATCATCATCCTCATAGCAAAGATGGCATCTGTGGAGCTCTATCTCAGCATGAAACCATACCGCTGCTCAAAGTCACATTTTATCTGGATTAAGCTTCCCCAACTCCCTCCCAGATCTTCATTTTGTGGCTCAACAACTTAATTCCACTGTGCATGTAGTTGCTACAACTACATCACCCTTGTTCTTGTGTAAGGGCACCAGCACTCTTCTCGTTCATTCCTCTGGCATTCTCTCACACTCAAAATATGTCATTGAATATTTGAGTCAAAAACCTCACTACCATCTCTCCTAGACATTTACAAAGCTCCACTGTATGTCACCAGGTTCTACTGCCTTTCCTTGCTAAAAAAATTGAGAACTTTCTGAACTTCACCCTCACTACGGTAATCTTCCCTACTTACTGGTCCACAGCTTCTATGAACTCTACTCCACCCCCCTAACCCACCACTAATTAATGTTGCTGTAGTAGCCCAGTCATCTAGAAACTCTTTCTTACCACCCAGAGCCTTTAACAGCATCTCTCTGAACTCCTCACCGCATTCTTCTTTCGTCAGCGTCCACCATTTGGTCTTCTCTGATTTTACTATTTTTCTCTTCTTCACAACAACTGTCATTTGCACACAACTACCCAATGCTGTCTGGGCATTCTTTCCCTGCCACTTCTTACAGTCCCCAATCCCCCTCAGGTTTCCTCTTCTACACAGGACGTAGTCAACCTGCATACTCCATCCTCCACTCTTTTAGGTCACTCCATATTCATCCCTCTTGGAAATGAGTGTTGACTACAGCCGTTTCCATTCTTTTGGCAAACTCCACCACATCCCTCTTTCCTGGTTTCTTTCCTTGACAACAAACCTACCCATCACTTCCTCATCCCCTCTGTTTCCTTCACCAGCATGTCCATTCAGGTCTGCTCCGATCACCACTCTTTCCTCCCTGGGAATACTCTCTATCACTTCATCCAGATCCAAAATGTGTTTTTCTCCTCCACATCACATCCAACCTGTGGAGCATAACCACTGACAGCATTTACCATTAGACCTTCTGATTCTACCTTCAGGCACATCACCCTATCTGACACTCATTTCACCTCTATAACATTATTTGCCAATTCTTCCTTCACAATCATCCCTACTCCATTTTTCTTTTTATCCACACACCATCCACTTGGGTTCTTGGACACATAAAACATATACCGGTACCTTCTTCTCTGCATCATGTCAGTTGCCTGTCATTGTCCCCACATTTACAGTTGCCAACCTCAGTCCTACATTCTTGACATTTGTCTTTTCCCTTTCTCTCCTGGCACATTTCCCTCCTTGTGGTCTTCAACTAACAGTAGCACAATTCCTGCCAACAACCTGTTTGTCAACAGCACCAGTGGCAGTCGTTATTAACCCAGGCCTCAACCCATCCAGTATGGTGTCGTTTAGATGAACTCGCTCACATTTTTGTTTGGCAAAAGTGTTTTACATTGGATGAACTTCCTGACAAAATCCTCACCGGGCTTGGGACTAGCACAAGAGACACACTGGCTTGTGCTCCCTGGTGGCTGGTTTAAAGCTTGGGAGCTTGTGCTATCTATTGGCTGGCTTTGTTAACATCTTTGGTTGAATAATTTTACATTTGTTTACTCAGCAGATAATGCAAGATGTCCCCATTAATGCCATAAATTAATATTGCAAGGCAGCCTAATAATTCTGATCTCAATATGGTCACAAGTTTTTGTAAGTGTACCGGTAGATGTTTTGATCATTTGCTGTGAACAAAGTTTTGTGTTTTAAAGGTTTTCTTAGATGAAACAATGTGTCAGGTCATCTGGACAGTTAATTGTTTTTTTTCTGAGAAATTTCATCCTTCATCCAAAGGACTTCCTCAATCTGAGGAGCCATCAAACATAACTGATTCCCACTAGCAGCACACTCCATAGTGGGGGGGAGAAACTGTTTGCTGGTTTGCATTTTTTCCCCACTATGTAGTATGCTGTCAGTGGGAATCAGTTTTGTTTGGTGGCTTCTCAGATTAAGGAAGTCTTTTGGATGAAGGACAAAATGTCTCAGCAAAGAAATAAACCGTCCAGATGACCAGACTGAACATTGTTGGATTTTGTAACTGGATTATTGAGCATGAACTTTGGTGTTTTCATAGATGCTTTCTCAGTATCAAGTATTCTACTTTGTAAAATTATTAACATGAATTGCATCAGAATTGCAGAAATTTGAGACTTAGGTGTAAAACTGTTAAACATGAATACAACTTTAAAAAGAAGGCTTTTTTAGTGTGAAAGATGCGTTGGAAAGAAAGACATAGTAAATGTTGTGTCCTGTATCATTCTGTAGAGCAATAATTGGGTGCATGTAGTATCTGAGCAAAAATCTAAGAAATCTGGAATATTTAGTTACCATACATGTTTATTTGTCTCATTATTGGAGCTGCAAGACATTTCCATGAGCTTGCTGTTTTTGTTACTTTTGTGCAGTTTATATTTCTTCGGCAGACCTTTCTACATGGCTTTTGCTCTTTTCCTGAACAGGAAATGAGCAAAGACCTGATTTACTTATAGTCTTGGCTGGTAGACGCTTATTTTGATCACCTGCCATACATTTTTTCTTTAAATGGAAGATAACAGAACTGTTTCATTGCAAGACTTTTCAGGTTTTACATCTGGTGCTCCAGGTTTACCATGTGCATGCTCTCATTCTTTCCCCACCTGAATTTTACTTAGAAGACTGTTTTTTTGTTCTCATCTCATGAATGACTGCTCTGATTGCAAAATGCAGGTATAAACTGGACATCCAAAGCATTTTAAACATAAATTACTTGAGCTGAAGTTGGATAAATAATACTAAACATAATATAGCAGCTTTAAGTCTTAATAGCAATGATGATGACATTATACTTACTGAAAGCTCGTTCATACAAATCCACCAGTGAAATCATGTAATTGATTAAAGTCCTTGATTTATATGAGTGAGTACTGAGATGAAAATGTGATGTGTACTTTTATGGGCAAGCCAACTTCCCTCTTTTGCTTCGTTCCACTTTGAGTTTGTGCCTAATGGCTGATAATGAAGAGGGCATCTTTGCAGAGATGACATGTGCATGTCCTCTACTGGACACACATACATACACACACACACAGACACTGAGGTTTGGCTGGCTGCCCTTCAGAATACTAAGGCTGACATTAATCTTTAAATGACTGTTGCCTCTTCCCCAAGACTTTCAATCCATTAGTGGCCACGTCTTGAGATGAGGAGAGATTGCCAGAGAGGCAAAGGCAGTGAGGAGGCAGGCAGAGACTGCATGTATGTGTATGTATGTGTTGAGGATGGGGAGGGATGGTAGAGAGAGTGCAATGGAAAAGATGATGTCAATGATAATAGAGGATGAGGACAGGTGGAGAGCAGAAGACAGACTGAGGAAGGTTGAAGCAACTCTGAAGTATCAGAGAAAGAAAGAGATGCAGCGTTATTGAGAATGACAAGCTAAAACAAAGCGAACACTGTAAATGATTTTCGTTGTTTTTACAGTAAATTTACTGTTTTTACAGTAAATTTACTGTATTTGCAACAGTAGCTTACTGTAAATACAGTTTACAGTAAGTTACTGTAGATTTGATTGTTTTTACATCAATATTACTGTATTATCAACAGTAAAGTACTGTATAAACATTTACAGTACCTTACTGTTGATTTGCAATGCATTATGGGTATTTTTTGTGACTACTGTAAAAAATACAGTAATGAACCAACCGCCAAAAAAAAACGGTGTTCCTCCATCTTGACACTAGAGGCCGACAGGAATATTTCGTGCTCTTGGTTATTTTTATTCTTTTTTCTGCTTAATTTATACTTTCTTTTTTTTTTTACTATTCAACTTGTATTTGAATCAGTTGCTTTTTGTGAAGGAGATGTTCCTGTGTTATACCTATGATGAGATGAGACACTTCTTCTTTATCTGGTAAGTGGTAAATTTTAATATTTAAATGAAACTCCTTTTCTAGTAGGCTAGCGTAGGGCTAATGATAGCTTTAAAAAAACTAATATGATTTTGACAGGCAGCTACATCAGTTCAGTTGCTGTTTCTCCTGAGTTAAAATTTGTTAAGTCATTATGGTTTCGCGGAATAAATGTTATAATCTGCAAGCTATAGCAAGACACAGATTACAAACAAACTCCTTGTTAGCATTGCTAATGCTTAGCGGTTCCAATGGACACACAAGTCTAACATCCGGAATGTTCACACAGCAGGCAAATGCGACCCAAATCTGATTTTTTTTCCCCTCCATGTGACCTATAGCTACGTTCCCATGCCTTTTCAGTATGTTACCGAATCGGATACATATCTGATAGTTTTTTCAAAGTGACTGTTTTGTTTAAACCTTTCCTCAACAGTCTAATTGTTTTTTCCCCTAGTTTTTAAATTACTGATCAATCTTAATTAAATGCCCACTATTTGTATATTCTATATCCTCTTATTGTTCAGGTTTCCACTGCCCAGGCAGATGCTGAGACACATTATCTCCCTCCCCAACACACCAAGACTAATCCTGCTAGGTAAGATTGTTAGATTTTTAATGTACAAATCAGATGTTTAGTGCAATATTAAGCATAACCTACACATTTTTTGTAAACCGTAAAGTGTGATATTTAAATGTCTTTTTTAGGAGAATCACTTCTGACCACAAAGAAGTGGATGCTGGCCCTGGAGGGTAATGTAGTCATTGAGCCAGGTCCTCTTCAGGTGGACTTCACCTCGGCCTTGGCTGTTCTTTTTGCATCTTTTTATGTTTTCAACATCGAGTACCAAGAGGATGCTGCCTCAACCTTAGAGTTCATTCAAAGGTCAGTAATGTTCATCAATTAAATAATAATGAATAATTATGCTTTGGAGTGCTACTGGACATTTAGCATCTTTACCAGCTGGTGAACTAAGTTGTTTACATTCTGGTTGTTCAATCCCATTGCATGAAGCATATATGTGGGAAAGTCTCAAAAGTCAAATATACAAGCGAACACATCTGTGCACTTGTGTGCTCACAAATCTTGCTGCCCACTCAAATGTTGATGTGCTTCATTGAATTTTGCTGCACATGCCCCCTTTATGCGATGGGATTCTCTTCATAAAAGATGACTGCTACTAACAGTTCACTTTCAAATGCTCAATTTGAAGACGTGCGAATGTATTTTAAATGGCATATAATTCACAATATTGCTGTCATTTTTGTGCAACGTCAAAGTTTTACAACAGATAAAATCCTACTCAATCATTATTTTAAGTTATTTCTACATTTATTTATATGCAAGTCATAAGTTGATTTATTATAGTTTCAGAAATTAACATTGCATTAATAAAAGTCAAATTTGCACATACAAAGACTTAAAGGCTTAACCTTTTTGAATTAATGCAAATTAAGCACCTGATAATAATTCTACATATTGTAATCTTGTTAGGTTAAGTGAGAAAATTCATAGACAAGTAATCAATGATTCATTGGCTGTTTCAAAGTTGTTTCATTCAAGTCCTTGGGCTCCAGGAAGAATAATCTCTGCCTTAGCAGAGAGTAATGGGGGACCCTAAATAAAAACTAAAAGTCAAAACCAATGTAACAGTTAACTTTTTTGTTTAATTTTCATAGGTTTCTCGTCAGGATAAATCCTGAAAATTCAAAGTGTTCCTCCAAGTTCCAAGTAAGCAAGAAGACCGGAAAACTGGTTCAGAGGAAGTCTGTGGCCATGAATCCTCATGCTGCTGCCTTTGTCAAAGAATATGCAGACTATGATTGGCAAAATCATTAAGGTAAGTGTTTGGGTTTGTCATGTAAATAACAACTTTTTGTAATAATGTAGAAATTCTTGTAGGGGTTGTATTGTGCAAAATCAACATTTTTGATCTTTATATAATTGTCATTCCTTCATCAAAAACATCCCCAGAGTGTTGCTTTGACCCATTCATGCATGTTTGAGAAATTTGAATCTCCTGTGATAGCCAAGTGTAGCGTTCTCGATGTGTCGTAACCCCAGATTCCATGAGCATAGGTGCAGCCTTTTAAGGCTATTGCTAGTGATTTTACCCCTTTGCACGCATGTGCAGCTGAAAACTGAAAACTTGTAGTCATTGCCCACCTGCTGTGTGGACCCCACCCCGGTCCATATAAATAGCAATGGGCCCAGGGTTTGACTCCCTGATAATAAGATTTTTCTTCAGCTATGGGAGTCAGTCAGGCCCGAATCTTAAAGAGCTGCACCCATACTCATAGAATCTGGGGTTACAGTACATAACTAACATTATATTTCATATAGGCTTCGCCCTTTAAGGCTATCGCTAGTGGGTTAATAGGATGTAGTCTATTCCTCACTCTGTCCGTTCAGTACGACAGTTACACAACCATCTGCTTGTAATCCAAAAATGTTCAGGTCCCTTCTTCATTCATGCATAATTCCACACAGTTGAATCTGTGAGTGTGTGACATGCTGAGTAACAGAGGGACAACATTCCCTGTAGATCAAATTGTCCACAATAATGAATAAACAGGATAAGTAAGTTAATTCTCAATAGTCCAGGTATCAAATCCGCTCATTCTCAATCAGTTCATCTGGACAGTTTCTTTTTTAGCAGAAACGTTTCACCCTCACTGAGGAAGCCCTCTGGAGTGAGGGTGAAACGTTTCTGCTAAAAAAGAAACTGTCCAGATGAACTGATTGAGAATGAGCGGAATAAACAGGATGGAGATTTTTCTCAAAAACATCAAAATTATCACTCTTACCAGAAGTCTTCATTCAACCTTTATTTATACAGGCTAGCCTCATTGAGCCACGGGGACTCATTTACAAGAGGGACCTGTCTCACTCACACCCAGGGTCAATTTAGAGTTACCAATCAGCCTAACATGCATGTTTTTGGACTGTCTGAGAGCAGAGTGTGTCAGGTATAAACTGGAGACATCACGCAGTAAAAATGGATGAATGAGCATAGGGGTGTAAATTACCAGCTTTATCATGATACAGTATCGATTTGCTTGCATGCCGATACAATATTTCTTGATATCACAAAGTCTGTCACAATATGATTTTGTTTCTATTCGATTCACAAGTCTGTTATTGATATATTAGAATATCAAATGACTGTCTTATTTACATATA
>JBBPBX010043116.1:0-28072 GCA_038048925.1 Garcialebias charrua | reverse complement strand
ATAGATAGATAGATAGATAGATAGATAGATAGATAGATAGATAGATAGATAGATAGATAGATAGATAGATAGATAGATAGATAGATAGATAGATAGATAGATAGATAGATAGATAGATAGATAGATAGATAGATAGATAGATAGATAGATAGATAGATAGATAGATAGATAGATAGATAGATAGATAGATAGATAGATAGATAGATAGATAGATAGATAGATAGATAGATAGATATAGATAGATAGATAGATAGATAGATAGATAGATAGATAGATAGATAGATAGATAGATAGATAGATAGATAGATAGATAGATAGATAGATAGATAGATAGATATAGATAGATAGATAGATATATAGATAGATAGATAGATATATAGATAGATAGATAGATTTTTATTAATGAAAAGTGCATTATAAATGGAATTCATTATTATTATTAGTAGTAGTAGTAGTATACACTATATAGCATATATATGACATGTTCTCCCTTAAGTTTAACCAGATTGTTCAATTGTTTAAACCTAAGCAAACAGTGAGCAAAAGGCGAAAGTAAAATAAACAAAAAACAACAAAAAATGTATTGTGGAAAATTCAAGAATTTTGAGCTTCAATTTCAATTTTAAACTGTTAAAATAAAAACCAAAAAGCTTTGTTTAGTAACCTTTTAATAAACCAAGAAAAGTCCATTGAGATCACATATTTCCTTTGGGCAGCTTAAACATGTTTTCAAACTGTTGTTTCCTCCCTCTGCACTTGGAGTACCTGGAGAAAATCTACGTAAACATGAGGTGAACATGCAAACTCTCCACAAAAAAGACCCCAGGTCCAAACCAGGGACTGAACCAAGAAACGTCTTGCTGTGAGGCAAACTCCCCACAAAAAAGACCCCAGGTCCAAACCAGGGACTGAACCAAGAACCTTCTTGCTGTGAGGCAGCATTACTAACCACAAATCCATTGTGCTGCCCAAAATGCTTGCAAAGCTCAATGGAGTCAAGGCACTCCATCGCTATCCCACCTAAGTCACTCACTCGTGTTTATGGTTGGATCATGTTTACAGGGAAATAAATAAATAAAAATAACTGTATGACATACGCTGTGCAACCATCCACAAGCCAGACTTCTTTTTAAAGTTCCATCCATCCATCCATCCATCCATCCATCCATCCATTATCTTTACCCGTTTCTTCCTTTTTGGGTCGTGGGGGTCACCAGTGCCCATATCTAATAGTAACAGTGTGAGAGGTAGGGGACACCCTGGACAGGTCTCCAGTCCATCACAGGGACACATAGAGACAAACAAGACAAACAACCATTCACGCTCGCATTCACACCTAGAGACAATTTAGAGTTACCAATCAGCCTAACATGGTGTTTTTGGTCTGGAGTACCCACAGAAAACCCATGCATGCACGGAGAGAACATGCAAACTCCACCCAGAAAGGCCCCCTGGACTGGGATTTGAACCAGGGTGACCTGCTTGCTGAGAGGCAGCAGCTCTACCAACTGCGCCACCTTGCTGACTTCATTTTGAAGTTTATACACAATTTTTATTTCTCTGTTTTAATACTTTGTGAATAGCAAAAGTTTTGTCTTGCATCAAATATGCACAATGGAAATTACACTGTTCCAACTTTCCACACGTAAAATAAACAAATAAGTATAATAAAAATCTAACCACAGAGCACATTTCAAAAAAATATTACAAGTACAGGTGCTTGGCCCTTTGTATAATTATTTCCTTATGGTTCAGATTTTACCATGGCAAAGTTATCACACAACAACTACAGAACAGTTCATGTTAGGATTACCAAGTGTTACAGAGGAAATTACTAAGAATCAGTTCCCTTATCAGTCATGTCACTCGGTGCAACATAAATGCTATGGGAAATTGTGCCCCGCGCGATTACCTGAAGGAATACAATCATGCCTTTACGGCAGGGGCGTCAGCGTCGCGCCAGAGACCCCGCCCTCTGGGTACTTAAAGGTGAAGTCTGCAGTTTCTGTAGAACATCAGCACTTAGAAAAAATTTCAACAAGCAAAGCATTCTGATCCCTCCCCCTCAGAGCCATATATGGCTCTGCCCCCTTGTGGTCTGTTGAAATTCAAATTCAAGCTCTGTTTTTATTGGCTGATTCAAATTCAAGCTCGGTTTTTATTGGCTGGTTACAAACTTTGTTTTTATTGGCTGGAAAATGGCGGGTCACTTTTTCTTTTTAGAAATGCTTATTTACCACCTGGAGAAGCAAGGGGACAATATTTTTTTTAAAGTTTTTTTCAGAGATTACCTCTCTAACATCAATCTAGTGACAGAGTGAGGAAATATGTTAAAAATATATTGTTAGAAAAGTTACATATAGCAGCTTTAAGCCGCTGACGCCCATCCATCATTCTCCTCTTATTGCCTTCACCTCGCTTAAACCTGAACTCTCTCTCTTTGCGGGACTTCTCTGTTGCTTCATCGCTCGACCAGAGGTGAGCTTGCTCCCTACACAGGGCGTACAGAGAATTATTCCTGCGTACTGCTGGGCTAGCGAAAGCTAGTCCGGCACATTTTTCCTTAACCCCAAAGTTTTTTCTTCTCCTCTTTCCGCAGACTGCTTCGCTCGACGGCGCTAACTGCGTCACACCGCTACCTCTGCTAATTCGTAGCAGGCTAGCCAGCGAAAGCGACGCGACGGAGGAGACGTCAAAAAAAAAAAGATTTTGGAAGGACTCGCTCGTCTTATCTCGGACATGCCTCCGGAGAAAGGAAAGCGAAAGACAAGACTTCCGAAAAAGACCAGCAGGACGGCGAGCCCAACCTCGCGCGCCTGCCCCAGTGGCTGCGGTTTTTCCCTCTCAGCGACGGACACCCACGAGGCCTGTCCCGTCTGCTTGGGGATGCTGCACGCGAAGATGGCGCTGGACGCGCCCGACTCTTGCCCACACTGCAGCCAGATGCTGGAGGCGGTGAAGAGACACCGGGCGAACTTCGTCGCCAAGGCCATGGGTGCTGCTGTGACACCAGCAGACCAGGACACTACTGAGCCTCTGACTCCCACGCCGGAGCTCGAGAGCATGGCTCTGGATGACAGCACCCGAGTCGAATGGGGCGACAGCCCAGATGTGCTGGCTCCCATGGTGGACTTAACGGTCAAATTCGACACTCGAGGCATGATGAACGAGGACGAGATCTCAATTTCAGCCTCAGATGAATTTTCTGCGGATGACGCCAACGTTGAATACGAGGAACAAGGAAAAGACCGCTCCCGCACCCCGGTGCCTGTGCTCCCGGAGACTGACTTTTCCATCCCTGCTCTGTTCGACTTGTGTCACAGAGCAATGGACGCACTGCAGATCCCATGGCCGGAGCCTCCACCTCGTCAACAAGTCACGAGGTTGGCAGGAAATTATTTTTATTCAAAGCAGCAGGCCGCCACGAGGCAAAGGATGCCCGTCTTTCCGGACTTCCTCACAGAGCTGACTCGCACCTGGTCTCAGCCCAGAGCTCCCATGCTGCTGCCGCTCTCGCAGTTTCTCGACGTGGACGGGATGGATGAAGTGGGAATAGCCAATGTGCCTCAAATTGAGGACACGCTGGCGTCTCATCTGGCTCCCAAGTCATCCGGGACAAAACCAACTCTCCCCAGCAAAGCCTGTCGAGCCTCGGCTTCTCTGCTCGAGAAATGCTACAGAGCTCAGGGCCTCGCGGCGCGCGCAATGAACGCGTCCGCCATGATGCAAGCGTACCTGGCTGAAAAACTACAGGAGCTCCAGGTAACGACTGACAAGCAAGCTGCCGCTGACATGCTGGATGAAGCCCGCAGGGCAACAGACTTTGTGCTCCGCATGATGGGAACAGCAGCTGTTGCACAAGGCAGAGGCATGGCTGAGGTGGTCATCGCGATACGCTATCTGTGGATGACCCTAACTGACCTCCCGGAGGGACAAAAAATTCATTTTCTTCACCATTCGATAGAACCGACGGGATTGTTTGGAAAAGCTCTGGATCGAATTCAGACCAGGCTGGACCAGAGGCGCAAACAGGCTGAAGCTCTCCGGGTGGGCATCCCCAGGAGAGCCTTCTCCCCCCCAGGGAGTCAGCTGGGGGCAGACTCGTGCAGCCTCGACACCACTCAGCCACACGTGCCCCACCGCAAAAGCGGCCGGCATACGAGGCCGAGCACCGGCAGAGACCACCGCCGGGCCCACCTCGGACCGAACACGCCTGGAGTAAAAACAGATTTGTTCCCCGCCAGGCGGTCCGACACAGGGCTTCCTCGGCAAATCGGGACACCAGACAGAAGCGTGCCTGATGAACCAGGCCCGCTCCTTGACTTTACAGGATCACCCGCCCACGCGGTACGGGAAATGACCTTTTCACGTCCAGACTTTGTTTGTAGCACGGTACAAAAAGCTGGTGACTTTGTTTTAGACACAAATCATGTTCTTTCTGCTGTGAGTGACATAAAGTCAAATATGTCGATACATATAAGCACAAATAAAGCTAAAAAAAACAGCCCCTCTCTGTTTTCTTGACTCACACAACAAAAAAAAAACTACAACAACAACAAGCACAGTAACATCAGTAGCATGGTCCCCTCTGTTCTTCCAGCCGATATAATAATAATAATAATAATAATAATCGTTTTATTTAAAAGCACCTTTCATGACACCCAAGGACACTTCGATATAAAGGGTGGGGGCCATCATCCCCCCCTCCCTCACGGCTCACAGGGTGCTAGCCTAATCAATAAACCCCAGTAGGGTGCCTCGGTTCTGTCTGCAACAGACAGGCCCAGAGGCGCCTGCAAACATTTCCGACACCCCTCACAGAGACAGGTGAGGGGGGTCACGTGCTCCAGTCCCCGCTCTGTTGTAAACCACGGAGCCGGCAATACACAAATCAAACAAACCTGTGACACGTCTGCGCTCCAGGGGTGCGCGCCAACAGAATCTGACAACCCACCTTCCTGGCCACCTATTCATCAGATGCCAGTAAGGGACGGGGGGGCCACGGCAGAAGCCCGCAGGCCAACACCAGTATCACACGTTCACAAAGGCAGTTGTGATGAAACTGTAGCCTGTGTAAACACTTAGTGCAGAACAGAAATGGCACCAGAGCTAAATCAGACTCCTCTTCCCTTTAATCGAAGAGGACTGAACTCTCTGTCACCAACCAATCTAAAGCCTGCTCAACACAAAGGACCATCTCCACATTCTCATGCTGAAGCTGTCCCCTTATCCTCAATGGGCGACACGCCATGCTCAAGCAAAGATCCTGCAGCGTGTGACCATGTTCACTGTGCTGACTCAGTTCTGCTCTTAAACGACACCCCTCCACCGGGTGAAACACAGCCCCCCAGAGGTTCATCAGGCTCCAGGGCTCTGTTGAGGCCAGAGACCAATAAACCAGACCCAACCAGGAAACGGGCTGGAGTCAGGAGATCTGCTCGTTTACAAAACTTGCAACCCCTCCGATCCATGACCCCCAACAAAAAGAGGAAAAACAGACATCCTGTTCCGCTTTTGTCTAATAATGACAGCAGATTGCCTCTGCCTCCAAACACTCTCAATCAGAGTAGTATGGCGGTACATCTGCAGAAGGCCCTCTCCCTAACGTGGTTGGCTTCAAGGGACCACAGAAATTAGGGCCCTTGAAGGAGAGCTGGTTCCACCACCTGCTCCTCTCAAGGGATCCTCCACGTCACCAGAAGGAACAGTCTCGCCACTTAGGCTGAGAACTGTGGCAAATTTCAGCTTGGTGGCGGAGAGGAACAAGCTGGTGGCCTCAGGCCTGCCCGAGAACGTGGTAAATACCATTCAAAACGCACGAGCTGTGTCAACACAGTCTCTCTACGCCAGGAAATGGCGTATTTTTGAAGCTTGGTGCACAGAAATAAATATTATTTCTTATTCATGTGACTTGGCCCAGCTCCTCACCTTTCTTCAGGACCTGCTGGAGAAAGGTCGCTCTTTCTCAACGATTAAGGTGTTCTTATCAGCAATTTCGGCCTGTCACGAGGGCTGGGGGAGCAGGACGCCTGGTGCGCACCTGCTCATAATAAGATTTATGAATGGCGTGCTAAGGAAGAGACCCCCCAGCAGGATCTTGACCCCTGGATGGGATCTTAGTATGGTCTTGGGGGCTCTCTGTGATCCCCCATTCGAACCACTGAGCGACATTAAGATAGATTTATTATCTTATAAGACCGCTCTTCTCCTGGCTCTTTGCTCGGCGAAACGTGTGGGTGACCTCCATGCTTTGTCCGTACACCCAATGTGTACCAGGTTTGCCCCTGACGGGTCAAAGGTCACCCTAAGGCCTAATCCTGCATATATCCCCAAGGTTTTGACTTTAAACCCCAGAAGTCTGGACTTTGATCTCTCTTCTTTTCCACCTGCTCCTGTCCTCACTCAGGAACAGGAAAGGCTGAAGGCTCTCTGCCCTGTGAGAGCTTTAAGCACTTACATGCAGAGAACAGCCGAATGGAGAAAAACAAATCAACTGTTTGTGTGCTTTGCTGCACCAGCTACAGGGAAGGCCCTATCAAAGCAGCGCCTCTCACATTGGGTGACTGAGGCCATAAAAAGGGCGTACAGTAGCAAAGGTCAACAGGTGCCCTCTGGAGTGCGCGCTCACTCTACTCGGGGCTTGGCCACCTCGTGGTCACTGTTCAAGGGTGTACCAGTTGCAGACATCTGTGCTCCTACGAACTGGAGCTCAACAAACACTTTTGCAAAGCATTACAATTTTGATGTTACTGCGTGTGATGTCACTCAGGCTGTCCTTTCTAAAGCCCCCAGTATACTGTTCTTTGTGCCCAGCGCCGCTGGACTGGCGTGTGCAGCGCGCAGGCAGTTCATTTTATAGTTCTGTGCAAGCGCAGCTCTCTGAGTGCAGGCTCCAGCAACTGCAGCCGGGCGGAGCAGGACAAATTGAGGTCGCTGATTGGTCATTTGCTGACACGCGAGGCAGTTTATCAACGCGCGCGCGTAGGCGTAGTAAAATTTGACCTTGGCGCGTTCACGCCCGTGATCAAAGGCTTTTGCCGCGGCGCTCCCACGGCGCCGAGCGGCGTGAGGCAAAAGAAACAGGTATATTGGGGCCTTAACACACAGTAGAAAACAGCCTTGAGATGCCTGCTGAATAAAGGCAGCCGTTCACACTAGGATGCATTTTAATGAGCATTTCAAGGGCGTGATTGAATTACGTTCCCATAGCATTTATGTTGCACCGAGTGACATGACTGATAAGGGAACTGAAAGTTATGCACCATAACTCATGTTCCCTGAAGGAAGGGAACGAGGTGCAACATACCTGGCTCTTTCAATGCTGAAAGCTCGGTGAAGTGCATTTTGGAGAATGATGGATGGGCGTCAGCGGCTTAAGTACCCAGAGGGCGGGGTCTCTGGCATGACGCTGACGCCCCTACCGTAAAGGCGTGATTGTATTCCTTCAGGTAATCGCGCGGGGCACAATTTCCCATAGCATTTATGTTGCACCTCGTTCCCTTCCTTCAGGGAACATGAGGTATGGTGCATAACTTTCAGTTTCTTCTCCATCCATGTTGAATCACTTCTCCAGTTGGTCTCCCCCCACATTTTTTAATCTTAAGTGATCAAACTGGATGGAGGGCTTCAATACAAAGACGTCAACAGCAGTGCCGTTGTAATTTACCTGCAGTATATCAATTGAATACCTTGACAAGTGACTGCAGTGGTCAATCAAATCCATGCAAAGACCTGAAGGTTGTCTTGGAGTTGCAGCATTGCTTCCAAAAAAAAGAATGTCTGTCTGACTGCAAAAAATTGCATTTCCACTGCAATCTCTTTTCTGCTTTTATCCTAACCTCCCACCATTCCTGTTTCTCACTGTAGGGGCATTTTCAAACATTGTGTTTATTTGTCTGAGTTGTATAGTGTGCATTTAAAGGGAAAAAATGTAAAGACTATTACACACATATACACAGTGCTTTAAGTGGGCCGGAACTCACCGGTACCCAGTTCCGCCACTTCTAAAATTTAACCCTGAGAGTACCGGGACTTTTTTTAAGCGTAAGGTGCGTTCCGGAACTTATTTTCGTCTTCTCCACTTGAAAGACCCGTGGCAGATTAGAATGCATCATTTCCCCCGACTGGATTTCAAGAAAGAGTAATGCATCTTCACGACAATAAAACATCTTTGGTGGAGCGCGTCATTTGGCCAATCACAACCTCAGGATAGACAGGGGGAGGAGACGACAGCGAACTCTGTAAAAAAACAAAAACAAACTCTGCAGCGCGACAGAGCGCGAGGGAAGCGGAAGTAACTCCTCCAACGTGTGGGTAAAGTTAATATTTTTATACATGCAGTGTAACCATTGTTTAGTAAAATGGCATGTTGTGTTACAAATAAAACTAAATAAAAATTAACAAAATAACAGTCAATTGCACCCCTAAAGCCACTGTGATAAAGTATCACATTAATTTAATTATCTTAGCCACAGGAGTGAATTTAAAAACAGGATGATGTCTATATGAACTAGTTAAATGAGGTGTCTCTAAAATATCCTGATTCATGATCAATAATAATTTCAACAATTTTTTAATCTGTCCACAGGACCTGACTTTATTTTGTTAGATGTCTCTAAAATAGTTAGTGAATCATGTTTACATGTAGGTAAACATAGATGTTTAACAACTTGTTAAAATACACAAGAATGCAGGAAATGGCATCTACTTTATTCAAAATTTCTGGCAAAACATCTTCACCAGCATATTTAAGAAATGAGTTTTTACTGTAAGTAAGTTTTATTTATATAGCACATTTCACAGACATGAGAGTCACATAGTGCTTTACAAAAGGAAAAATAATAATAATAATAATAATAATAATAATGTCTATTCCTGTCATCTGCGTATGTTCCCATACACAGACGAAATTCGTCTCTGCATTTAACCCAACCACCTACCAGGTGGTGCAGTGAGCAGCCCGAAAGCGCTCGGGGAGCTGGAGAAATAGGTGTGCACTCATAGACACCCCAAGCTGGGTAGTGGCCGGGGCGCGAACCCGCGACCTTCGGATCCGTAGTCAAAAGCCCTGCCACTAGACCAAATAAAATCACAGAAGTACTATACAGAAAGGTAAAACATAACAAACTCTAAAATCAATGTACAAAATTAACCAAAAGCCTGTCTGAAGAGATAAGTCTTAAGTTTTTAAATGCATCTGTTGACTCGGAGCAGCGCATTGTTAGCAAAATGTTCTGCTGTATTTGACTTGCTGCTGTTGTTGGTTGTTAATTTTTTGGTTGACACAATCTTTCCTATTTATGTCCTCATTAAATTAGGTTAGTAAATGACTTTTACCTGAAGCATGTTAAAAAATTACAAAATCTTTCGGGGGGGGTTGGCGCAACGTTTGTCACCTTTTTCATCCCTTCTGAGTTTGCAGGTATGCATATTATTATGACATTAGGGAGGGTACCGGCACTTATTTTTTTCCACTTAAAGCACTGCATATACAGTAATGCACGCTAACATGCATTCTCTGAAGGAGTTCGAGCCTCCCTGTCAAATTGTGTGCCAGTCGGACATCATCTTTCTCTATTTCACAGCTACTTTCAGTCGTGATTATCCTTTGTCAAGAAATATTTCGTTTTATGTAAACGGGCCTTCTCCCTCCATATATAACATAGGTCATGGGCGTTTGTTTCACTAGCTGATATTTGTGTTTGTCTTTCCTTATGTTCTCCAGCAATATGAAGTCTGAATAAATAAATAAAAAAGACATAAAACAAAGACAGAAGTCACAAGAAGACGACGAGTTATTTCAATATTATTTTTGAGTGACATAGAATTAAACTGATTCAATATACAAACACTTGCACAAACTGAACAATACAAATGTCACACAGTGTGCAAAAACAAGAGCAGGAACCGAGTGAGGGAGAGCAGAGGGCTTGAAGCCAATAAAAGGAGGGAGCAGGAGAGGAAGGAAGACAGGAAGGTACGGTAAAGGTTTTTCAATGTTTAATTTTCAAATAGGATTAAGCAGAATGACATTTAGCTGAAGGTTACATGCTCAGCATTGTCTTAGCTGATATTGATATGCAGGAGGCACCCCACTTGTCACTGGGACAAACACTGTTGATGAATGAGAAGCCTTTCCCTAGGAAGGTGTTAAGTGCAAATTTGAAACGAGAGTGAGGTTGAGGCGGACAGAGATAGAAAAAAAAACGAAGCGCACACACACACATATACACACAGAGTGCATTACCACAATAGTTGATGTAAACTGTCACAAGATAATGTTGCCAAAACTGTGAATTGTTGCATAAGGCATAGGTTGCACATTTGTTGAGGATGGTTGATCTGGAGCTGAAAGGGAGCTAAAAAATACACAAGGTGCTTTGTTGTATGCATCTAATTTCATCAACTATAACACAATAATGCCTCTTAGAAATGCACAAGTAGGCTAAAGTTGACAGTAACTTCACTGTATTCTCATTTCAGGCAACTTTCCCCCCAAAATTTACATCTTAATAAGCCAAGTCTTACCCTTTAATTCTTATGGGCTCTGCTCATTTCTCATGCATTAATACTGGAGCTGCTGACTTGGCTCTTCCTCTGAATACAGAATAGGACACACATATTAAGACTCATATATTTACAGGATTGATGCCATGGGAGATTGTGTCGGAGTGAAATGAGAAGGGCTGCTTCAGATCTATTTCAACATGAACATCAGTAGCACAAGCTGTCCTAATCATGGGATGGTGCAGACACAGAACATGCTGGATCCTTCCTGGTTTCAACAAGAGCAAAGTAAAGAAGAGCAGCATCAAAATAAAACAGGCAGAGCCACAAGTAAAGCCTGGTTTATACTTCGTGTCTCACGTCTTTTACCCCCCGTTGAGTGAACCCAGTGATGACGTAATTGCGTGTGTGTCACCGACCGCATTGAGTGTTTATACTTCTAAAAGACGTGGGGATAATCCCTCCCTCTTCCCTCCCACTGCATACGTCACGCGCACTCCCACTGCATGTTTTATCAGGACAAACGGATTTCATATAATGATAGGCTCCATTACCTCGATTTGTGAGTCCGTTATCATGGGCGTAGCCAGGATTTTATGAGGGGCGGATTGTTTAAAGGAAATGTTGACAGCTCCAAAGCTTTTCTCGACTCGGGTTCGAATCTCACCTGGTAGAACTTATTTTACGTTTGTCTTTTATTGGATAAAAAAAAAAGGAATTTTGTGTTAACCAAAGGCATATCAACTCCTTTTTTTAATCCAATAAAAGACAAACGTAAATTCGTAAAATAACTTCAACCAGGTGAGATTCGAACCCGAGTCGAGAAAAGCTTTGGAGCGGTAAACCTACGCGTTTCCAGTGAGCCACCGAGGCTTGTTGCTATTTCAAGGTCCATTTTTTCTTATGTCGGCTGTTGTAATGTGTGTAGTCGTCCCCCGGTGTATAATGTATGTGTCCAGCCACTGCAAAGTCAAAAGTCAAAGTCAACTTTATTGTCAGAACTGCAATATGTATGCCCTCGGGGCCGTGTCCCTCTCTGGTCTTGGCTCAATGGCCTGGCGGTCGGAGAGGTGTTTCTTTTACCTCGCTCCTTGGGTGGACCTTGGCGAACTGGGGGGGGGGTACGCAGGGTCAGCGGGGGAGCTGACTCGCTGTGGGAGCACTGTTCCTGCAGATATTTTCTCCCCATCCCTCACCACACACCTCCGCCCTCTTCATCTTAAATTAATACATGTAGGGAATTTGAGTCTCGGGTGTGCTGCAATGGTTTTACATCTCTGTTGTTCAGAGCACCTGGGACTCAATTTTATATACACTTTAGACATTCATTCATAAACATCTTCATAAAAGTCACATATAGGGAATGGAGTGAGCACTATGGCTATGGGTGGCGGGATGACATCAATCTCGCCCCCATGCCTATGCTCACTCAACATTATGCATTTAGAGTCAGAGTCAGAGAGTCAGAGTCAGAGTCAGAGAGTCTTTATTGTCATTTGCACCGCATGTGGTACATGAGATGAAAACGAGATTATGTACACGAGGTCCCAGTTACATCCAACAACAAATGAAAGAGAAAAACAGTAATAACATCGAGAACTAACTAAGAAAAACATCAACTAGTAATACACTAAGCCTAATATAGTGGGAATAAACAGCAGCACGAACATGAGTTTGTATGAGCAGATGGTCACAGATGGTCACAGATGAACACAGCAACAAGAAAACATATCAGCATCACCATGATGTGATATTTTGCAGTGTTTATTTTAATTTTATTTTTATTTATTCATGAGTCTAACAGCCTCAGGGTAGAAGCTGTTCCTCAGTCTAGTGGTTCTACACTTGATGCTCCTCAACCTCCGTCCTGAGGGGAGTGGGGCAAAGAGTGAGTGTGCTGGATGAGTGAGGTCTTTCATGATGCAGGTGGCTCTTTTCCTGCATCTGGAGGTGTAAATGTCTGTGATGGTGGGGAGACTGACTCCAACAGACTTCTGTGCAGCCTTCACCACTCTCTGCAGAGCTTTTCTTTCTTCAACTGTGCAGCCTCCATGCCACACGTTGATGCTGGAGCACACGATGCTCTCCACTGCACACCTGTAGAACGAGGTGAGAACTGGGCTGCTCAGACCGGCTCGTCTCAGCCGTCTGAGGAAGTAGAGTCTCTGATGACCTTTCTTGATCAGGCTGGTGGTGTTGTTGCTCCAGCTGAGGTTATCATTCATGTGTACACCCAGGTATTTGTAGCTGGAGACCACTTCCACTGCAGACCCACCTATTATCAGTGGGGCATGGGTGTGTTTGTTCCTTCTGAAGTCCACAATCATCTCCTTTGTCTTCTTCACATTCATGTGAAGATTATTCTCTTTGCACCAGCTCTCCAGGTGTTCCACCTCCTGTCTGTAGCTGGACTCATCATTGTTTGTGATGCATCCCACCACCGCTGTATCATCTGCAAACTTAACAATATGACAGCCTGGAAGTGTGGCTGTACAATCATATGTGAGCAGAGTGAACAGAAGGGGGCTCAGCACACATCCCTGAGGAGAGCCAGTGCTGAGGGTTATGGTGGAGGAGGAGAAGTTGTGGATCTTCACGGACTGTGGTCTGTCTGTTAAGGAGTCTAGTATCCAGTTTAGACACTAAGGGCCTGGGTTAGAGTTGGAGTGGAGGGGAAACTGGTATAATGCCAGCCTTTGCTCCTTCTCTTTCCCTTTTAAGTACACTTTACAACAACACTCACCAACAGTACATTTGGGGACGGGGGTGTGTGTGTCGGGGTCTTGATTTGTTAATTTCAATTTTATTTATTTATGTATTTATTTATATATTATTTATTTATTTTTCTCTTACCCCCCTGGTTGCCTTGCGGACATTCTGGGGGTGGGCCGTCAGGGGTTGTGCTGGGGTGTGGGGGGGTTCGGGGCCTGCGGGTTCGCCGTGGGCGGGGCTGGCAGTGCGCTCCCTCTGGGGCTGCTTGGGCTCGGGTGTCCTGTCCTGTCCTGTCGGCAGGGCGCGGGGTGGGCCGGATCTTGGATGTCTGCTGCTCTCCACCCCAGAATGAATGGGCCTACCTCCTGGGTTTGGATGTGGGCTGCCCCATGTAGGGAGCAGGTACATGTCTTGGACCTAGGGGGTATAGAGTGTGCATCGGGATTATGAATGGAGCGTGTCGTTATTGTTTGTCTTTCTGTGACTGAGGGTGAGGATGAGGGTGGGTCTGAATGAGTGTGTCTGTGTATGAATGTTTAAGTGTCAGGCTGGGACTTGGACTGCCCCCTCTCTGATACTTCTGAGGCTACTTAGTGTCGCGCTCCTGCCACGTGGCCCCCTGGTGGGTGTTCCTCTGCCTGCGGGCGTGCTTGGGGCCCTCACTATCTGGGGCTGGGCGCTTGGGCGTTTGTCGGCTCGGCCTGGTGGCTGCCTGGTGGGGCTCGTGTCCTCTGGTCCTGTCGGGTCTGGGCCTGAGGGATGGGCGTCCCCGGTGCCCGAGCCTCGGTGACCGGCCCTGGGGCTACGTCGGTGCAGCGGGCTCCGGAGGGGGCCTGTGTATTTGTCGCGGCTGACCCCGGGGGGTCATTGTGTGTGGTCGCTGGTGGGGTTCGTCCGGTTCTTCCCCTTGGTCGGATCTGGGGAGTGGACGAGTGGCTCGTCCTGTTCGGGTGGTCCTGGGGACTCTGGGCTCGGGGTCCTTCCTGGGGTCTTGGGCTTTGATCGCCCCTTCGTCTGTCTCGGGCTTTGGGGGGACGGGTCTCTGATGCTTCACAGTCGCTACTAAATGTTCTATTGGAGGAACCTTATTCACTTATGCATGCTCACAACCACACACAAATGGATGCAGGGATGTATATGTAGATATATGCAGATATGTAGATGGGTATATGAATGAATATAAATGTATATGTATGTATACTGTATATATATTTGTAGGTATGGGTATGTGTATTTATAGAAATCTACTGCAAGGTCATGAATATTATCAGTCTTTATGCATGTATGTTTCGTTGCTGTGTTCTGTCATGTGCTTTGCAGGATTGTGGACGGAGGTTGGGTGTGTTTGCCTTGTGCTCTTTTTGTGGATAATTGTTGTTTTGTTGTCTTACTTTCTCTTTTCTTTCTTTCTCTCTTTAAAAAAAACATATTGGAGTGAGAGGATGGCTATAAGGTGTGAAGGGAGGCCATCTATAAATGTGGGAAAGAACAAAACAAACAAAAAAAAACTGCAGTATGTACAGGACATACACAGGATTGAAATTGCGTTTCTCTCAGTCCCTCGGTGCAACAGTAACCATTTAAACACTAAAACACTGAAACATTTAATAAACATAAGCATAAAATAGTAAAAGTGTAACACTGTCCTGAGTTTTTGCATAGTAGTATAAAAGTATGAAAATTTACACCAACACTAAAACACTAAACATTTAAAGGGGACCACACATGCAAAATTCACTTTTTAATGTTTTTTTTACTCAACTTTGGGTATGTACTTCATAAAAAAACAGTCCTAAGGCCAAAGAAATGCACCCAGTGGTTTATTTACTCTAAGTAGATTTATTTGTCTGTGATAAAAACGGTTCGTTTCTCACTTCCTGCGGTTTGTGACGTCACAAACCGCAGCCAATCTGCCACAACCCACCCCAACCTGAGTCCAGCCCCTCACCTAGCAACCCCTGGTTAGGCTCAACCAGAGCCATATAAAGTGAGAGTTGCGACACTCCCATAGAGTTCCATTGTAAGAATGGAATGCGGAAGTCACGTGGGTCATGGAGGGGGCGATTTGTTCCATGGCTCTGGTTACAGTCTGAAGCTGCCTGCAGTAGCGCTCCGTCGCCGCCAGAGGGCGCAGCTCCACAAGGTTTCCATAGCCGTTGTTTGGAACGATTGACCGCCTGTCGGCGAGATCAAAGCGTGTCAGAACTCTCTATATATATGGCTCTGGGCTCAACCCACTTCTGTATTAAACACATGACTGTTGTTTTTCATGATTTCATCTCATCTTTTGTTTATATGTTCTTAATTTCATGTGTACAGCACTTTGTTGCAGCTGTGTTTTTTTTAAATGGCTTTATAAATAAAGTATAATTGTTATTTTTATGTTTTAGTTCAATTTTTAGTGTATTTGCGATCGCTCCCAACGCGCAGCCGGCAAAAATTAAACGAGCAGACCCCCGGCGTAGGGACCGGCGGCAACGGGACCCTCTTCTGGCGCGATGGAGCGGAGCTTCAACTGTACAGCCTCGCTGCAGCCTCGCAGCAGCCTCGCAGCAGCGAGGACCTTCTCCTTACGGATTAATTTACGGGAGACACTTGGTGAACTTTGTGTGTGTCTTGACTGGAACAGCGATAACTCCCAAAATCGCCGCGTGCAACGAGCGGAGCTGGCGAACACCGGAAGAGGAACAAGCTAACATTAGCATCGGATTCGGGTGGTCTAATGCTAAAAGGAGCAGCAAATTGCGGCGCGCTCAGACGGGTTTCGGTAAGTTATCTTAAGCTAGCACTAACAGTAAGTCAAATGAGTAATAAAAAAAGAGCTAATTTTAAAACAACAACACATTACAGATACTGGCTGTTACAGAGGGCGTAAACAGATCGTTGAAGGGCGTGGACTTCAGAACTTCTATCAGAAACCGGTCGTTCAAAACGAAAGTTAAAAATGGCAGAATTAAAAAGGGTATAATTAATTATCTAAGAATTATTTTGTGTATTAAAATGAATTAATATTGTCAAGATAGCACACAGACATAACATAAAAATTTTAAAGACCTATATGTGGTCTCCTTTAATGAACATAAGCATAAAATGAAATAATAAAAGTGTAATACTGTCCTGAGTTTTTTCATAGTAGTATAAAAAAGTATATCTATAAAATAAACTGAAGGTTCTAGCATTGACATTTGCAAAGAGTGGCACAGCAGCATATGAGTTAATGTACACAGTATATCAGAGTCAGAGTCAGAGAGAATTTATTGTCATTTGCACCGCATGTAGTACATGTGTTGAAAACGAGATTATGTACACAGGGTCCCAGTTACATCCAACAACAAATGCAAGAGAAAAACAATAATAACATCTAGGATTAACTAAGAGAGACATCAGCTAGTAATACACTAAGCCCTAATGTAGTAGAAAAACATCATTATAAACAGCAGCACGAACATGAGCATTATGAGCAGATGGTCACAGATGAACGCAGCAACAAGAAACAGATCAGTATCAACATGATGTGACATTTTGCAGTGTTTATTCTTATTATTTATTTATTCATGAGTCTGACAGCCTCAGGGTAGAAGCTGTTCCTCAGTCTAGTGGTTCTACATTTGATGCTCCTCAACCTCCGTCCCGAGGGGAGTGGTGCAAAGAGTGAGTGTGCTGGGTGAGTGAGGTCTTTCATGATGCAGGTGGCTCTTTTTCTGCATCTGGAGGTGTAAATGTCTGTGATGGTGGGGAGACTGACTCCCACAGACTTCTGTGCAGCCTTCACCACTCTCTGTAGAGCTTTCCTCTCTGCAACTGTGCAGCCTCCATGCCACACGTTGATGCTGGAGCACAGGACGCTCTCCACTGCACACCTGTAGAACGAGGTGAGGACTGAGCTTCTCAGACCAGCTCGTCTCAGCCGTCTGAGGAAGTAGAGTCTTTGATGTCCTTTCTTGATCAGGCTGGTGGTGTTATTGCTCCAGCTGAGGTTATCATTCAAGTGTACACCCAGGTACTTGTAGCTGGAGACCACCTCCACCGCAGATCCACCTATATACAGTGGGGTGTGGGTGTGTTTGTTCCTTCTGAAGTCCACAATCATCTCCTTCGTCTTCTTCACATTCATGTGAAGGTTGTTCTCTTTGCACCAGCTCTCCAGATGTTCCACCTCCTGTCTGTAGCTGGATTCATCATTATCTGTGATGCATCCCACCACAGCTGTATCATCTGCAAACTTAACAATATGACAGCCTGGATGTGTGGCTGTACAATCATATGTGAGCAGAGTGAACAGAAGAGGGCTCAGCACACATCCTTGAGGAGAGCCAGTGCTGAGGGTGATGGTGGAGGAGGAGAAGTTGTGGATCTTCACGGACTGTGGTCTGTTTGTTAAGAAGTCTAGTACCCAGTTACAGATGGAGGGGCTTAGTCCAAGTGTGGATAGTTTGTCTATCAGAGTTTGGGGGATCATGGTGTTGAAGGCAGATGTGAAGTCCACAAAGAGCAGACGCACGTATGAGTCCTTCTGATCCAGGTGGGTGAGAGCAGTGTGGACCACAGAGGAGATGGCGTCCTCTGNAGTCAGAGTCAGAGAGTCAGAGAGAATTTATTGTCATTTGCACCGCATGTAGTACATGTGTTGAAAACGAGATTATGTACACAGGGTCCCAGTTACATCCAACAACAAATGCAAGAGAAAAACAATAATAACATCTAGGATTAACTAAGAGAGACATCAGCTAGTAATACACTAAGCCCTAATGTAGTAGAAAAACATCATTATAAACAGCAGCACGAACATGAGTCATTATGAGCAGATGGTCACAGATGAACGCAGCAACAAGAAACAGATCAGCATCAGCATGATGTGACATTTTGCAGTGTTTATTCTTATTATTTATTTATTCATGAGTCTGACAGCCTCAGGGTAGAAGCTGTTCCTCAGTCTAGTGGTTCTACATTTGATGCTCCTCAACCTCCGTCCCGAGGGGAGTGGTGCAAAGAGTGAGTGTGCTGGGTGAGTGAGGTCTTTCATGATGCAGGTGGCTCTTTTTCTGCATCTGGAGGTGTAAATGTCTGTGATGGTGGGGAGACTGACTCCCACAGACTTCTGTGCAGCCTTCACCACTCTCTGTAGAGCTTTCCTCTCTGCAACTGTGCAGCCTCCATGCCACACGTTGATGCTGGAGCACAGGACGCTCTCCACTGCACACCTGTAGAACGAGGTGAGGACTGAGCTTCTCAGACCAGCTCGTCTCAGCCGTCTGAGGAAGTAGAGTCTTTGATGTCCTTTCTTGATCAGGCTGGTGGTGTTATTGCTCCAGCTGAGGTTATCATTCAAGTGTACACCCAGGTACTTGTAGCTGGAGACCACCTCCACCGCAGATCCACCTATATACAGTGGGGTGTGGGTGTGTTTGTTCCTTCTGAAGTCCACAATCATCTCCTTCGTCTTCTTCACATTCATGTGAAGGTTGTTCTCTTTGCACCAGCTCTCCAGATGTTCCACCTCCTGTCTGTAGCTGGATTCATCATTATCTGTGATGCATCCCACCACAGCTGTATCATCTGCAAACTTAACAATATGACAGCCTGGATGTGTGGCTGTACAATCATATGTGAGCAGAGTGAACAGAAGAGGGCTCAGCACACATCCTTGAGGAGAGCCAGTGCTGAGGGTGATGGTGGAGGAGGAGAAGTTGTGGATCTTCACGGACTGTGGTCTGTTTGTTAAGAAGTCTAGTACCCAGTTACAGATGGAGGGGCTTAGTCCAAGTGTGGATAGTTTGTCTATCAGAGTTTGGGGGATCATGGTGTTGAAAGCAGATGTGAAGTCCACAAAGAGCAGACGCACGTATGAGTCCTTCTGATCCAGGTGGGTGAGAGCAGTGTGGACCACAGAGGAGATGGCGTCCTCTGTTGATCGGTTCTCGCGGTATGCATATTGATGAGGGTCCTCGCTGATGTTGACGGTTGTCTTGATGTGGGACATGACCAGTTTCTCAAAACATTTAGCGACTATCGGGGTGAGAGCCACCGGTCTATAGTCATTCAGACCAGTCACTGTGGAGCTTTTTGGGACTGGGATGATGGTGGCAGTCTTCAGGCAGGTGGGAACTGACTCCAGTGAAAGTGAGGTGGTGAAGACGTCAGCCAGCACCTCACAGAGCTGGTCCGCACATTCCTTCAGAACTTTCCCTGGGATGTTGTCTGGACCCGTAGCTTTATGAGGGTTGATCCTTCTGAGACTACCTCTCACTTCTGCTGCGGTCACTTTGAGGTGCTCCTCGTCTGGTGATGAGGTGAGTCTGGTGCTAGCTGGTCTGTTTGGATCTTCAAAACGTATATGTATGAGGTAGTTCATTCATTCATTCAACCTTTATTTAGTCAGGTAAATTTTTTGAACCTCATGGGCTCATTTACGAAAGCCACCTGCTAAAACTAAAGAACAATGAACAGCAATGGTAGAATTTCCTTAAACAATAAACAATAAACAAACAAACAATAAACAATAGAAAACAAAAGAGAGAAAAAAATATATATATTTTTTTACAAAGTATCAAAAAACTAGCAAAACATTATAAGGTAGATGTATAAAATCAAAGACAGGAACAAATCTGCATTGGTTTTTGCCAGGATTCCAACAGATTCTGAAAACCATTTAGAGAAGTCAAGGTCGAGAGCTTCAGATCTTTTTGTAAGATATTCCATGAAGCAGGAGCAGAGTAGGAGAAGGCCCTTTTTCCAAGTTCAGTCCTCACTGACGGAACACTGCAGGTAATCATGTCCTGAGAGCGCACACTGTAGCTGCACTCACGCAAAGACATGTAGGAGGAGATGTATGAGGGCAGCAGACCAAGAAGTGATTTAAAGATGAAAATGTACCAGTGGAAGAGTCTGCGTGAGGTTAATGATGTCCAGTTAACCAGTGAATACAGGGTGCAGTGGTGGGTACGATAATCACAGCCAGTTGATGTTGAAAGGCAGGTATAACGGAGGAACTGGATTGGTCCCGCCAGGATCCCCGCTCTGAACCGCCTCGGCGAGTTTCTCTTCAAAACTATCCATGTCTGTCAGAGCAAAAACAAAAACTGGCTTCTAAAAGAGTAGCGGGTAGCATGTAGCGGTGTTATACACCATATATGGACATCTAAACAAAAAACGCCCATAAACTTTGAACCAATCACACGCTGCGATCCGCATCGTCCGCGTCTTATGCCGGGTCCCCACCTAAATTGTCAGAACGCTCCTGCCGCCCCCTTTTGGCCGCTTGTCACTGATGCCAGGTACCCACTGGGACGCGTCTGATGACGCGCACTAGGGGGAGGCAGAGGGGAGGGGGTCTAGCTCGTTTTCCGGGTCAGTTGTTGTGTTACTGCAGCTCCGACAGTCTTTGGTGAGATTAAAACGTTTTTTTATGTTTGGGGTGATCAAACGCTGGAGTGGACAGGAGCAACTGTTTAAAATGCCAAGTTTCTTACCGGAGTTTGGTTCCAATTCATGGAAGCTCGATCGGGTAAGTTTAAAAAGTCCAAAAAAAGTCCCGTTGTCGTTGTGTCATCACATAGCAGAGGCTCTCCCGACTGTTTGCTGGACGCGTCGAGCCACCAGAGATCGAATTTTATGACGTTGGCGGCTCGACGCGTAGGTTGCTTTGGACGCGCGCGTGCGTGGAAAGGAACTGCCGCGTGCCGGCGCGCCGCTTCAATCACTCAAAACGCGCCGCTTCACGGTTCGCCGTGCCTCGACTCGTCTCCACATAGACTTTGAATGTAAACCGGCCGCTTCAGCCGCCCGACAGGTGGGTACCAGGCATCAGAGTTCTGCTTGGGGGCCATGTACAAGACGGCTGTCACCGGGGGATCGCAGCGGGAGTGCAGACGGAAGTTGCGCAACTTTTTTTCACTCAACGGGGGGTAAAAGACGTGAGACAAGAAGTATAAACCAGCCTTAAGTCAGCGGGAAGGCAGTGTCTTAAAGATCATGAAAGTCTGTAGCCAGTGGTTTCTTCTGCAGCTGTCAGTGGGATGAGTGGTTTCTCTCACAATGCGGGGTGGTTGTGCAGCACAGAGTGCACTGCTGCTCTGCCACTGGGACCTCTGTTTGTTTAAAAGGCACGCCTGTCAAACAGCGAGTGCCACCGACAGCCAGACACTCAGCTAAATGACTCTGACAGCAGCCATAATCAGAGGCTTTGCACATTGCCACAGGGCCTGGAGAATCCATCATAACCCAAGCCTAAATATTTAAAGTGCTAAACTTTCCAAAGGTCAGGCCTTTTTCATGCATGCCAGTAAGAGGATCACAACACAAGAGAAACACCAGGAGAAATAGATATTGTGGTTTATTATCCATCATATATTTACCCCACTTTTAGTTGTTTTACCTTTGGAATCAGGTTATTTTGTAGTAAATATCATTTCTCATGGATGTCACATCCTAAAATATCTAACAAAATCACTAGTAAAATGTTCCAAGAGTTTTCACATACCGTAATAATACACTTGTAGCAATTGACAGAAAAGGTGTCAACGAAGAACAATATTTTAGACTAAACAAGACACTCAGAATAACACTGCATTTTCAGATAAATCCTAATTAATAACTCCAAATTTCCCCAAATAATTAACCCCTGATTTCCTGAAAGCATAGAATGACCCATTGTACTCTTAAATATGTTTTAATTAAATTAATAGTAGTACAAAATTACCATGAACATTGAATAGGTGGAGGAAGGATGTGTGTAAAAACAAGTCAAGGTGCAGACTCAGAAATCGAGTACAGTATACACATGTCTAGACTATTTAATTTACTCTTCAATTTTCCACAGATTGTACTACAAAACAGAAATTCTGAAAAATACTAAACTGCACTAAAATATAACAAAGAAGAGCAATCAGATGATAATGAATGCTGTTTTATAAAAATAGTTTATCTGAGGCAACTGACAAGTTCACAATACAGGCCAGGAGGTCATTTATTTGACTCAATTTCCATTGAGAAGCAAGCATCCAATTCAATTTAGGTATGTGCCTGTGTGAGGCCAAAAGCCAGAGGGAGATTGTAACTGACAGCCATTGGACAGCTGGCTGGATTTGAATATTGACGAGACAGAGACTTGACAGAAGGGATTATGCTGTACCTCCTGACTTACTAGCTGCTACACTGATCCATTCTATTGTCAGATCAACTCAGTGTCAGATCTACAGTACTGTATGGTTGTGTGTTGTGCTGTTGCCATTCAGTATTAGACCCTACCTGAGATCCATCTCAATACTAAATGATGTCCACTAAAAGGCTACAGGACATTGAGTAAAACAACAAAGACAGAAATGTGCAATACCAAAGCAAATCTGTTTTCAGAATGGGACAGCAACTTTCACTGTCCTCAATACTCACAAAATGTACATGACCACAATGTTTGCACTACAATACACGTAAGACAGACAATATTAACTTAAACTTGAAACTAATTCATTGTAAAAATAAAATAAAATAAAAAAATCAATAAACTGTCTACTCTTGTAAATGCATTCTCAATTTCATCCATAAAAATAAATAAATAAATAAATATATAATTATGTGGGTTGTGGGGGTTATACCTTTGGATATTTTGTAAAGTTGGCTTGGAGTGGACATTCAATAGGGAGTAGACTCACATTCACAAGTGTGAATTATGACCAGATTCTGCAGAATTGCCCCACAAAACTAATGTGCTCCTAAATATGCATCACATGAATGAATCTGCACTTTTTTAAAATGTGTGTAATGTTGTTTATATGTTTGTGGCTGTGTGAGTCAGAAACCGTTTCTCAGCCATGTCAAACCAGGCTCGTCTCCCACCAGGCAGACACCCTCCCATCTTGAGGGCCGTCAAGTGCAGGCGAGTCATGGAGAGTCTGATCAAAGGGGCTCGGCCAGATCAGTGAAGGCCCTTTGAAAGGGCATCCGCAGTTACACAAGCTGACATGCTTTTTCTTGCTCTAGCACAGACACATACACAGACTCCAAGGCAAACGTAAACACAAGTGCACATAGAGAAGAACTTACACAAACACAAGGTTCAAACACAAATGAACTAAGACATTTGAGTTCAAGCAATGATCGAAAATGAGAGGGCAGGAACAGCTCCTTCCTCAATAAATACATGTGGACTTGACTAGTGACAGACTTGATATTGATAAGTCTAAAGACCAGTGATGCAACAAGAATATTGACTTATTACACACATTTATGAAGACAGAATGTAATTAAATACCTGCACTTATGAAAGGTATGTACGTGAAATATATGTATATCAGTATTACACCTGAATCACACATATTATGTGTTATGATTTATGTTCACTTAATTCCACCATATAATGTGAAAATATATTCAAGATGGAACCTTTATTTACGGGTTTTATTTTCAATAGGGAAGAGTTTTTCAGTTACACGCCTGCACCATACAACAGACATAACACTGGATGATTGACATACAGAGCTGGTAGCTTGTTGGCTGAGAGACGGATCACGTACAGAGTAGGGGAAGTCCTAGGGCGGTTCCAAGGTGGTTCGGTTCCAGGATTGGTCCCACGAGGCGATGACGACATCCGGGGTTTTTATAACCGTGATCCGCCTTCGAAGATGTGTGTGTGTGTTTGGACTGTGCTTGGAGTGAGGTCTGTTAAATTGCTGTAAGGTTTATTCTTACTATGTACAATAAACCTGCATAACTTGCACATTCGTTTCAGAGCCTTCCTTCAACTTTTGAACCGCAACATACGTATGCATACATAAATTGCAAATGCAAGCAGTTAATAGCTATTGTGTCTATCATATTCATCCCCCAACATCTTGTTTTACCCGTACAGCACAAAAATAATTTGATACATCCATACCTCCAAGCATAAAAATGCTAAACAAATTGGGGTATGGCTAACTGGTAAAAGAAAGGGTGAATTGGAATTATATGACCCTGTTTACACAGTGTCATATTTGAGTGAAATTTGGACGTACAGTATGTGTACACCACAACGGGCCATTTTCTTTGACACAAAAGCTTTTCCAGGTCTCATAGTGGATGTTTTTGGAAATGCCTGGTATGCATGGGAAATCATGCATGTGCACTACATATGCCTCAAAGTCAAAAGTTTTTCTGTGCTTGTGCAAGTAGAAGAATCCATCCTGATAATCTAACTTAACCTTGTTAGTTCCCTTTCAGTCATGTCTCTCGGTGCAACATATGCTATGGGAATTGCGCCCCCGCGCGATTACCTGAAGGAATACATTCACGCCTTTACGGCAGGGACGTCAGCATCGCGCCAGAGGCCCCGCCCTCTGGGTACTTAAGCCACTGACACCCATCCAACTTTCCCTTATTGCCTTTCACCTCGCTTAAACCTGAACTACCTCTCTTCGCGGGACTTCTCTGTTGCTTCATCGCTCGACCAGAGGTGAGCTTGCTCCCTACACAGAGCGTACGGAGAATTATTCCTGCGTACTGCTGGGCTAGCGAAAGCTAGTCCGGCACATTTTTCCTTAACCCCAAAGTATTTTCTTCTCCTCTCTCCGCAAACTGCTTCGCTCGACGGCGCTAACGGCGCAACAACCACTATCCCTGCTAGTTCATAGCGGGCTAGCCAGCAAAAGCGACGCGACGGAGGAGACGTCTCAAAAAAAAAGAGAAAAAAAGAAAGGATTTTGGAAGGACTCGCTCGTCTCATCTCGGACATGCCTCCGGAGAAAGGAAAGCGAAAGAAAAGACTTCCAAGGAAAACCAGCAGGACGACGAGCACAACCTCGCGCGCCTGCCCCAGCGGCTATGGTTTTTCCCTCTCAGCGACAGACACCCACGAGGCCTGTCCCGTCTGCTTGGGGATGCTGCACGCAAAAATGGCGCTGGATGTGCCCGACTCCTGCCCACACTGCAGCCAGATGCTGGAGGCGGTGAGGAGGCAGTGGGCGGACTTCGTCGCCAAGGCCATGGGTGCTGCTACGGCGCCAGCAGACCCAGACACCACTGAGCCCCTCACTTCCACGCCAGAGCTCGAGAACATGGCTCTGGATGACAGCACACGAGTCGAATGGGGCGACAGCCCAGATGTGCTGGCTCCCGTGGTGGACTTAGCAGACAAATTCCACACTCGAGGCATGATGAACGTGGATGAGATCTCAATTTCAGCCTCAGGTGAATTTTCTGCGGAGGACGCCAACGTCGAATACGAGGAACAATGAGAAGACCTCTCCCGCACCCCGGTACCTGTGCTCCCGGAGACTGACTTTTCCATCCCTGCTCTGTTCAATTTGTGTCACAGAGCAGCAGACACGCAGCAGATCCCATGGCCAAAGCCTCCACCTCATCAACCGGTCACAAAGTTGGCAGGAAATTATTTTTATTCAAAGCAGCAGGCCGCCACGAGGCAAAGGATGCCCGTGTTTCCGGACTTCCTCACAGAACTGACTCATACCTGGTCTCAACCCAGAGCTCCCATGCTGTTGCCGCTCTCACAGTTTCTCGACGTGGACGGGATGGATGAAGTAGGAATAGCCAATGTGCCCCAAATTGAGGACACGCTGGCGTCTCATCTGGCTTCCAAGTCATCCGGGACAAAACCAACTCTCCCCAGCAAAGCTTGTTGAGCTTCTGGTTCTCTGCTCGAGAAATGCTACAGAGCTCAGGGCCTCACGGCGCGCGCAATGAACGCGTCCGCGATGATGTAAGCCTACCTGGCTGAAAAACTAAAGGAGCTCCTGGTAAAAACGGACAAGCAAGCTGCCGCTGACGTGCTGGATGAAGCCTGCAGGGCAACAGACTTTGTGCTCCGCATGATGGGAACAGCAGCTGTTGCTCAAGGCAGAGACATGGCTGAGGTGGTCATCGCGATACGCCATCTGTGGATGATCCTAACTGACCTCCCGGAGGGACAAAAAGTTATTTTTCTCCACCATTCGATAGAACCGACGGGATTGTTTGGGAAAGCTCTGGATCAAATTCAGACCAGGCTGGACCAGAGGCGCAAACAGGCTGAAGCTCTCCGGGTGGGCATCCCCAGGAGAACCTTCGCCCCCCACCCAGGGAGTCAGCTGGGGGCAGACCTGTGCAGCCTCGACACCACTCAGCAACACGTGCCCCACTGCAAAAGCGACTGGCATACGAGGCCGAGCACCGGCAGAGACCACCGCTGGGCCCACCTCGGACCGAACACGCCTGGAGTAAAAACAGGGCCTCCTCGGCAAATCGGGACACCAGACAAAAGCGTGCCTGATGAACCAGGTCCGCTTCTTGACTTTACACGATCAACCGCCCACGTGGTACGGGAAATGATCTTTTCCTGTCCAGACTTTGTTTGTAGCACGGTACAAAAAGCTGGTGACTCTGTTTCATGCACAAATCTTGTTTTTCCTGCTGTGAGTGACATAAAGTCAAATATGTTGTTACACATAAGCACGAATAAAGCTAAAAAAACAGCCCCTCTCTGTTTTCTTGACTCAAAAAAAAAACAAAAACAAAAACACAATAGCATCAGCAGAACGGTGTCCCTCTGGCCTGCCAGCCGACATAAAGGGCGGGGGCCATCTCCTCCTCCCCCCCCCTTCCCTCACGGCTCACGGGGTGTTAGCCTAATCAATAGCCCCAGCAAGGTGCCTCGGTTCTGTCTGCAACAGACAGGTCCAGAGACGCCTGCAAGCAGGCTCCACACTCCTCACAGAGACAGGTGAGGGGGGTCACGTGCTCCGGCCCACGCTCCGTTATAAACCATGGGGCGGACAATACACAAACCAAACAAACCCGTGACACGTCCGCGCTCCAGGGGTGCGCGCCGACAGAATCTGATGACCCACCTTCCTGGACACCTATTCAATGGTTCCCAGTAAGGGACGGGGGGCCACGGCACCCTCGCAGCTCCTCGGTCCCATGACCCCCAACAAAAAGAGGAAAAACAGACATTTTGTTCTACTTTTGTCTAATAATGACAACAGATTGCCTCTGCCCCCAAACACTCTTGATCAGATTAGTATGGCGGTACATCTGCAAGAAGGCCCTCTCTCTAACGTGGTTGACCTTTAGGGGACCACAGAGTTTAGGGCCCTTGGGGGAGAGCTGGTTCCACCAACTGCTCCTCTTCAGGGACACACCACGTCACCAGAAGGAACAGTCTCGCCACTTAGGCTGGGAACTGTGGAAAACTTCAGCTTGGTGGCAGAAAGGAACAAGCTGGTGGCCTCAGGTCTGCCAGAAAATGTGGTAAACACCATTCAGAACGCACAAGCTGTGTCAACACAGTCTCTTTACGTCCGGAAATGGCGTATTTTTAAAGCTTGGGGCACAGAAAGAAATATTATTTCTTATTCATGTGACCTGGCCCAGCTTCTCACCTTTCTTCAGGACTTGCTGGAGAAAGGTCGTTCTTTTTCAACAATTAAAGTGTTCCTATCAGTAATTTTGGCCTGTCACGAGGGTTGGGGGAGCAGGACGCCTGGCGCGCACCAGATCATAAAAAGATTCATTAAGGGCGTGCTAAGAAAGAGACCCCCCAGCAGGATCTTGACCCCTGGATGGGATCTTAGTGTGTGTTGAAATACGAAAATCACAGCGCTATTTACTGACATGGCATGGAAACTGCAGCAGATTGAATCAGCACAACATTACCCATGTAAATTAGTACATTTTTCAGTTAACAGCAGAAAAATTCTAATATTTACAGATATTCTTCACACATAAACCTAACCAATAAGCTAACTAGTGAGGTCCAAACCTAACTCTGTGTCAACTGAGATGTCAACCGAGATGTCTCATGATCCCCTAAAATCTCAATTCGATAAATAATTAATGCACTGATGTTAGGTAGGAAATGGTATAGTAAGAGATACTATATATATAT
>JBBPBX010043115.1:7013-28072 GCA_038048925.1 Garcialebias charrua | reverse complement strand
CTGAGCTCTTTGAGATTTTCAGGAACTGGCCAAGATGTCAATGTGGAAATTTTGTCTGGGTCAGTCTCCACTCCATCACTTGATACTACATGCCCAAGGTAGCGAACTGATGTCTGGAAGAGAAGACATTTTTCAGTTGATAGCTTCAGTCCAAACTCTTTCAGGCGTTGAAGAACTTTCATCAGTCGGTGTTCATGTTCCTCCAGAGTTGGTGCAAACACTATCAAGTCATCAATGAAGACGAGCACTTCTTTTAAATTCATATCTCCCATGCACCGCTCCATGAGACGTTGAAAAGTGCTTGGAGCATTAGTTACTCCTTGAGGCATGCGGTTGAATTCATAAAATCCAAGTGGACAGACAAATGCAGTTTTATTCTTGTCTGTTTCATTCATCTCAATCTGATAGTAACCAGATTTTAAATCTAATGTGGAGAACCATGTGGAGCCAGACAGTGCTGAAAATGTGTCTTCCAACTTCGGTAATGCATATGCATCCCGGATGGTCTGTGCATTCAACTTCCTATAATCGATACAGAGCCGTACTGCACCGTTTTTCTTCCGCACTACAACTATGGGGGAAGCAAAGGGTGAGTTTGATTCACGTACAACACCAGATTGCAACAATTCTTGAATATGCTTTCGAACAGCATCCACATCTCGAGGGTGGATAGGTCTTGGTCGTTGTTTAAAAGCAGTGGGATCTGACAGCTTGATCTCATGCTTGACCTTGTCTGTACAACCAAAATCAAGATCATGCTTTGCAAAGACTTCTGACATACTGTCCAGCATGGTTGTTATACGTTGCTTCCATTCAGTTGAGAGCGGTGAGTCTCCAAAGTTGTAGTTCAACTTGGTTGGGTTTGATTCTGTATTTTGGGAGGGTTGTTGCACACACTGCTCTTTATGGAGAATGGTCTGGATGGTACTGACTTCAGCTATGGCTGCTCTGGCTGGAATCACAATTTCATGGTCAGATTCATTGGTGATCACCACTGGTAGTAAAGCAGGTTGGACAGGAGGTAGGTCAATAAGGCTGGATTTTACTATCAACCCACCAGGCAGAGAGAAGGAGGTTGGGTGCTGAATAATTACTTCTTTCTCACCTTGCAGAAATGGGCATATGACATGAGCATCCAACACAACAGTCTTCCCAGCAGAAATGATCTGTGGGATGGTGGACTGCATTTTGAGAATGCCATGATAGTCATCAGTTGTTAACTTGTGCCTTATCTCCAAAATCTTATGCACTGTTCTATATCCTGAAGGTAAAGGACAGAACCCAGACTGTGACTGACAACACTGGTCATACACAACATCCAGGGTGTTGGTGCCAATCAGAATAGGGGGCTGTGATGATTGCAGGTCTGGGACGACCAAGGCCAAGGTGTGGATGTCCATCTCTTCACCTACAAACTCAGGTGGGAAGGTCAAACAGAGCTCTACATATCCAATGTAAGGCACTCTCTGTCCATTTGCACCTTCTACCTTCAAAAGATCATTTAATGGCTTTATTTTATGGTCAGACAGGTGGGTGTTATAAAAAGAATGTGAAACTGTGGTGACTTGGGAACCCGTGTCAAAAAGGCAATGGAAAATGGTCCCTTTAATCTTGACCTCACCTGTACTTCTCATGCCCACTAATCCTTTTGGTAGTGGGAAATGTGAAGATGAATACTTAGTGTGGGAACATTCATTGGTTGCAGCTCTCACTTGTCCCTCAGTAAGAACTGCTTCTAGTTTGATGGCTTCTTATTTTCCCAGGACTGCTGTTTGTGTTTAAGCTGGCGGCGTTTTTCTTCAACCAGGCTGGGGTGGGATTGATTGGAACAGTTGGGAGCAATATGGCCATCCTCTCCACACTTGAAACAGAACCAGGGTTTTGGCCTATTACTTGTTTGACCTGGGTTTGGTTTCTTGTTTTTCAGCTGGATTTCTGACTTAGCAGACTTGGAGTCTTTGGATAACAGTGCTGACATCTGACTCTGTAGCTTCAGCATTTGCTTCCTCAAATCTTCAATAGCACCAGAGTCTGAAGAGTGGCCACATGAACATTCACTAGTAGTGTGAGTTTGCAAGTTAGCACGGTGCTTGAATGCAGGAATATGCTTTTTCATCAACATCTCTTTTGCCAATTGTTTGTCTTCTTCTGTTCGGAGTGTAAATAAAAGCTCTGAAAAGGGAGGTGGTTGGTCTTTTTTCTTTTCTAGTTGAAGCTTGTTAATCATGCTGTTATCCCAGCAACCTCTACAAAATTGTTTTAGCAAATATTTGTCCATTTCAACTGTTGGAATCCCACCACGCCTCACCACTGTAGTGAGAGCCAGCTGGAGTCTCTGCAGATATGAAGATGGAGGTTCCCCTTGGTCCTGAAGAGTGTTTAAAAATTTAGCGAACAGCTCTTCTCCGTCCTCAACAGTGGCATATGCAGAATCAAGTACCTGCAAAAATGTTGCAGGCAGGGCATTTGGTCCCAACCCTTTCACTAGGTCAGCAGCAGGTGGGAGTAAACCTTCCAAAATGCGCCTCGTAACATGTAAGGGTGCAAGACTTGGATCTGCATTTAAAAGTTCTATTTGGGACCTCCAGGATTCATAATCAGCCTCATTCTGTGGTTTTGGAAGTTTTCCTGAGAAAGTACGTAATCTAAATGAAGACGGGGGTTGAAGGTTCACATCATCTCTGCGCACAATGTGTTCAACTACAACCCTTTGTATCTCAGGAGGGTTCAGATCATTACCTGGGAGAGGAATTCTTGGTCCCACATTTGTAGCAAGATTGGGCTGGGTTTGAGGTCCTTGCTGGTCGGTGGGAGACTGAACTGATTGCTGTGTGGGAAGAGCAGATGGCTGAGTTAGACTGGACACTCTGTCAGTGGCAAATATCTCAACTGTGTCCCTCCCTTCACCATCCTCTTCAGACTGCCCTCCAGTGGCTGCCATTCCAAAATGTGCACATATTTGCTCAAACACTCCTCTCAAAACATCATCAAATGATTGTCCACTTTGCTGGGAGATGTGTCTTAATTCAGAAAGGTAATCAGGGGGTGAGGTAGTCCCCACTGTGGCTGTGACTGCGCACTCACTCAAAAGTAATTTAACAACAAATTTAATATCCTCTGCAGCCCGAGATAAGTAAGTATATGGTAAAAGCGGTTTTAGCTGTTCCAAAGCTGCAGCATTTATAAACTCAACGGCCAGGTTTTTGTAAAATGGACTCTCACGTTCAGTAACAGGAAAAAACTTTTTAATTTCACCATAACTGCGTAAATGGTTGATAATTTCATCATCTGCTGGAGTGTTTGTTACTCCACCTATGATAACAGAATGAGCAACATTGATACCAACTTTGTTAAAGAAATCCATGTTTCAATGCAAACAACCACACAATACATTCACCAAAACATTCACAGTATCAGGCTCCTGGCTAGCTCGCCAAAATTTGTAACGCCTAAAGGCCAGGCAGTTGACTGCGGCTACAAAAGCAGCATCAGAAGAGTGTCCTTTAAAAGAGCCTGAGGTGTGAATGAAAACAGGAGGCCGTGGTTTCAGTTTTGGTGTATATATATATTAAAGTGATTGTGCACAAAATAAGACAAAAACAAAAACCCAAAATAAGACAAAAACAACAAGAGTCACAATAGTTGAGTCACCAAATACATGTACTCATTTCAAAGTCCATTATCAAGTCCATAGTTCTAGCTCGCCATCTGTAAATCCATGTTGGAGATTCTGGTCCAAAGAAAAAAACCCGACCTATAGGTCAGAAATACACATTAAGAATTTCATTCCAATTAAAATAACCAACTGTCATATAGCATGTACAGATATATAAAGAAAATAAACATCTTGATATATATAATCATTCAAAATCAACATTTACTGTAAGTAATTGTCAATCAACCATGGTTTAAGTATAGTTAACTAGAAATAATGTAATTCAGAATCATATTTCCAGTCAATCAATTTAAAGTGATCATATTTTCAGTCAATCAATTTAAAGTGATCATATTTCCAGTCAATCAATTTAAAGTGATCATATTTCCAGTCAATCAATTTAAAGTGATCATATTTCCAGTCAATCAATTTAAAGTGCACTTTCAATAATCATTTATCAAAAAAATGATTATTTAACATCAAGTCTTCTAAAATAATCAAGCCGAGAAAAAAAAGAAAAGTAAGATATTGCGCAATATTAAGTTCAAACAAAAGTGTAGCTACATTCTTTTCAATTGATTTTACAGGCATTCCAACTTCATTGTCATTTTAGTTTCAATATAAAAAGTCTTAAAACACACACAAAACATAAGTAATGCAACCAACAACTGAGTGCATATACCAGACCTGTGTCCACAATTCAGCTTCCATTTTATATAAATATATAAAAAAACAATTGTTTTACCTCTTCAACTGAGTGAGGAGTACTTAACCTCAATGCACAGCCTGGTGGTGATTAATGGCAGAATCCCACAAGAGTTTGAATTAGTTGAATTAGAGCCACCAGTAACTCTGGTAAAACAACATTTCAATGAGCAATCACATGGTTGTCTTAAACATGAACAATATTGCTATAAGATATCAAGCTCACCATGTATTTTGAGTTGCAATTTGCTGATCTGAAGAGTGCAGCAATTTGTTTGGGAGACGCCCAGTGGAGCACACCACAGCCACAGTGGAGAAAGAGGAAGTGAACTATGACCCATGGCTTAAAAAAAGTTAGAGAGTTGGGGCAACACAGGAAGTGGACCCGCCAAAATAAATGTCATAGGGATGAGGGTTACACTTACCTCCCTTGAGGGTTCGGTCCGCTCTGTAGCATGTTAGCTGATCCAACTGAACAGCATGGTCCGGAACGTTGTTTTTAAGCCATGTTTCCGTGAATACAAACACACAACAGTCTCTCACAGTCTTTTGTGTCGTTCGTAGCAGGCGAATATAATCCAATTTGTTGTCCAAGGAGCGCACGTTAGCCAAAACCATGGATGGAATAGCCGGCCTGTGTGGGCTAGCTGCTAGCCTAGCTCTGATACCTCCACATTTGCCCCGCTTCTGTTTCCTGTCACGCCGCTTGTGGCGTTTCCACTGCGGGCGCGGTGAAGGGAGTTGTGTTGTAGTTTTTAAAAATCATGACAGTGTGTGTGTGTGTGTGTGGGGGGGGGTATGTATGTAATGTATGCATGCATGTATGCATGTATGTATGTATGTATACACATACATACATACACATACACACACACACACACACACACACACACAAACATATATATATATTAAATTATTGACATATTTGTAAATGTTTTAACTGATATTTAATCACATTTTAGTGCAATTTTAGCTTTATGTGTGTGTTTTCTCTGTTATTTTTATTCTTATACTTCCCTTGATGATGTATTTTAAGAGTGCTTTAGTTTTTTGCTGCTCGTTCAGCATGTAGAGTTGCATGCACGTAGTTAATATGCACTTGCGCGTATGTCTCAGTCAGATACAACAAAGGTTTAAGCATGATATTAACATGCAGCCTCCAAATCAAGCCAGCCCACACTCTAACACGGACTAGAAATCACGACAGTTCCTGTGTTTACAGTTAGCACAGCTTAGCATGGCTAAGCTAACCATAGATAAAAGCTAATTGCTAAAACCAGAATACAGCTGTTCCAACACACAGTTTACTTTGATATTGTTCAGACATTGTTTCGCAAAATGATTGATACAGAATTTTTTGTTTAGCGGAGGAAAAAAGTGATCGGAGCAGTTACTCATATCTTCGACAGCAGATCCTTACGGGTGATGTTTACGTTCCAGACTGGACGAAGTTCTGCATTCAGCTCATCTGCTCCTTCACATTTGCTGATTTGGGGGATTAAGTGAAAACTGCATTTTACCGAACCAGCTCCCAAGTTGGAACATCTTATAACCAGCAGAAACAGCCATCGACAAAACTTATTAAGCTGTCCACAACTAACATTGGCCCCGCGCCCCGTATGTTATGTTACATGCAGAGCCCTATAGAGAGAGAGTTGCGACACTCCCATTGACTTCCATAGAAAGAATGGAATGCGGAAGACACGTGGGTCACGTAGCGGCTAATAGTGACAAACAGCCCACGTAGTACATTCTCCGTGTTTTCTCCGGTACGTTGATGAAAATACAGCATTATTTTGCCACTTTGAGGCATTAGCTGACTGTTCTGACCACAATTTATCAACATTAATACTTCATGTCGCCAGTTTTTTGTTAATTAAACATGTTAAATTGCTAGTTGTGTGTTAACTACAGCTAGCTCTGCCATCATGATGGTTTAAGTGGGTCTATTTATGTCTAATTCATCATTTTAAAATATCCATTACAGCTTAAATTTTCAAAGTTTATATATTTATTTTTTACGATAATTCCAGAAAATACTTAGCCTGTTTTTCTGAGAGATTGATGTGGTTTAATATAGTTCAAATTATAGATCCTTTGTCAAAGACTGCAGCATAAATTGTGACATTATCATTAAAGAAAAATGTGGTCATGGAGATGAGTAAATTGTTTTATGTTTTCCAGGTGAACCACAGGAGAATGACTTTAGTGAACTGCATTCAAACAAAGTATCATAAAGGTACAAGTTCTCGTTTTCTGTCTTCCCAAAACAATAATTGTTGAATCAAGATGTTTGAATAAAATTATTTTAACACTGTAACCTTCACAAATTGGTATTTACTGCAGGACTGTTAATTTGAATTTGTATTATATTATTAGTATGGTAATCATGGGTCAAGTTGAGATTAGGCTCTCTTTCAAGACAGAACAAGAAATAAGAATTATTTCCAAGAACATATCAGTATCAATAAGTTGTAGAACATTAAAATATATATATATATATTAAACTATCACATTCATGTGCATAATGTTTTCAGATTGACTGAGTGGTGAGCTAAGAAATGACACCAGGTTGGTGGAACTGGTCAGTCCTCATTGATAAAGAGATGGAGCTGGTATGTTAAATGTTAATGGTGGAGTGCTGGATCTGACTGGGTGATGGGGAGGCTGTCAAAATAAAAATCATTCATTCAACCTTTATTTAGTCAGGTAAATCTTATTGAGCCTCGAGGGCTCATTTACAAAAGCGACCTGCTACAAACTAAAGAATGATGAACATCAATGATACAAATACATTAAACAATAAACAAAAGAAAAAGAAAAAGCAGCAAAAACTAGCAAAAACATTATAGATGTTCAAAATAAATCAAAGACCGGAACATATCTGTGTAATGAAATAAGGTGGGGTAAGGTATTTAAACACTTACAGGGCCACCATTATTGTAGATGCGCAGGTCTGAGCAGAGTTTATCTGCACAAACTACCACCAATGCGCGAGTTCTTCCTTTTTCCGATACTAAATTGCTTTTACTGTAATTAGGAAAAATGTAATTTCACGAGAGGCTTTAACTTATGTTGGTCTACCAAAAAAATAGACCTTTTATTGAAACTATCACAAAAATTACAGTAAACATTTGTATCGATATTAGCTCTGATTTAATAACTATGTTGACAAGAATTCAAATTAAAACAAACAGACAGTTAGAAACTTAAACTGTTGGCACATTACTTGACAGATTAATAGCTTATGAAAATTAAGAAATAGGAGGAAGAAGATGAAGATTGAAAGCTAAGTTAACTGGAGTTGATTATTTTGAAACCAACCAGGGTGGCATGCCTTTCCCATACAGGTCCAGCTGTACTTCCGACACGTGCAGCATACAAACAAGCCTCTTTACCTGGTGACGAGATGTCTAGGAGGTGAGGGCTGAGAAGTTTTGGACGCTAACGGACTGTGTTGTCCAGTGAACGTCCAGATGACTTCGTGCGTGTATATCTGGATCAGACGAGCGGGAGCACGCTTTCACCGGCAGGAACAGGCCCCAATCGCACTGACGGATTTTCAAAATAAACTTCAGAAAACAAATTCTTTCAGAAATGAGTGAAAGGATCACAGTAAGGCTTTACTATGATTCCAGCTGAGACGTGGGTCGAGTTGACATATGACCGGAACGTCTCCAGCTTTTCCAGAGGAGAGAAACCAGTTGCGAGTTAGTTCTCTTCCAAGCACTAAAGCAAAAAGCAGGAAATGACCTTTATATGGGAGGCGGGGTCTTCCCCACCTCCTTGATGACTACTGGCTGAACTTAACAAAATAAGAGATGGGTTTTCATCTAATAGGCAGAATGGTCTCTGAAGGACAACAGGAAAACTGTTTACAAAATCGGCCAGATGGCCTGCTTGTGAGCACCGAGAATATTATGGCTAACTTCATAGACAACACAGAGAAGGAAGTAGCACAGCCTTTACGTCCCAGATTCAGAACCTGCTTGTTCTTGCAGAAATAAAACCAGCAGAAGGTCAAAGCTCATGAAAGTAACAGATCATCATTGAAATGACAAAAAGTATACTGTTTGATCAATTCTGAATTAACACACATTAAAGCGAAAGTTCAATCTGATTAATTAGTGTCCATTAATTCATAATAATTGTTAACCAATAAAAGTGTCCATTTGTCTCCTTGAGAGTTTCAAGAAGGTGTAACACTGAGAGTTTCAAAGAGATGCAGAGAGGTGTACTTGAAGGTCAAGCCTACAATATCAGAGATGAGGTGTATTACTACATCTGCATTGGTTTTTGGCAGGATTCCAAAAGATTCTGAAAACCATCCAGAGAGGTCAGGGCCGAGAGCTTCAGATCTTTTTGTAAGATATTCCAGGAAGCAGGAGCAGAGTAGGAGAAGGACCTTTTTCCAAGTTCAGTCCTCACTGATGGAACACTGCAGGTAATCATGTCCTGAGAGCGCACACTGTAGCTGCACTCACGTAAAGACATGTAGGAGGAGATGTATGAGGGCAGCAGACCAAGAAGTGATTTAAAGATGAAAATGTACCAGTGGAAGAGTCTGCGTGAGGTTAATGATGTCCAGTTAACCAGTGAATACAGGGTGCAGTGGTGGGTACGATAATCACAGCCAGTTATGAATCTTAGTGCACCATGATAGACAACATCCAACATCCGCAGGGTGCTTGTAGGAGCATTCATGTAGAGAATGTCACCGTAATCAATGGAGGGAAGGAAAGTCACAGATACAAGGCGTTTCCTAGCATTCAGTGTTAGACATGATTTATTTCTGAAAAAGAAACCCAGTTTAACTTTCAGTTTCTTCACTAGGTTTTCCACGTGGAGTTTAAAAGAGAGATGTGAATCGACCAGGATACCCAAATATTTATAGGAATCAACAAACTCAATAGGGACACCATTTGAGGATAAAATCAGAGGAAGATCTGCTGGGACCGACTTCCTACTTGAAAAAAACATCCCTTTTGTTTTATCAGCATTTAGGACAAGTTTGAGACGGAACAAATCTGACTGAATGATGTCAAAAGCGGATTGCAGAGACTGGAAAGCCTTAGCTACTGTTTTAGCTCGGCAATAAACAACTGTATCATCAGCATAGAAATGTAAGGATGCATCAGGGATGCTCTGACCTACATTAGCTATGTAGATTGTAAAGAGGGTTGGTCCTAAGACTGAGCCTTGTGGTACACCATTTTTAACTGTTAAATAGCTGGAAGAAGTACCGTTATGTTGAACACATTGCCTCCGATTGGAAAGATAATTAGTATACCAACCCATGGTGTGATCAGAGAAACCGATTTCTGAGAGCTTATGACACAGGATGTTATGATCCACAATGTCAAAAGCTTTAGACAGGTCTAAGAAAAGTGCAGCACAATAATCCTTAGCATCCAATGCTTCAACAATGTCATTAAGAACCTTCAGAGAAGCAGTTGTTGTGCTGTGTTTTTTCCTGAAACCAGATTGATGGAGAGGTAAGATGTTAAATGAGTCCAGATAATTTTTGATCTGAGAGTTTATCAGTTTTTCTAGAACCTTGGCTAAGATGCAGAGTTTAGAGATCGGTCGATAGTTGTTCAGTGAGGTGGGGTCACCTCCCTTCAGCAAAGGAAGAACAAAGGCTGTTTTCCAAGCATCCGGAATGGTGTTTTGGCTTATGGACAGATTAAAGATGTGGGTCACAGGGACTGAGATGATATGAGCAGCCAGCCTTAATGGTGTGATCACACCGAACAGCGTTTCAACTTCCAAAAAGCTCGTCACACACGCAAGTGGACGCACTTGTGAATGTAGCGTGTCCAAACCTGAACGCCAGAACGCGAAACTGCTGCTGGGTGTGTGGGAGGAGCTTACCGGTATACCGAGTCCTCACTGCACTCCGCCAGGCGAGGAGCTTTTTATTTCTGTCTCTGTGGAGCAGACTTGACTGGTCGTGAAGGAATTGTCGCGAACACATAGCTACAATGAGTTTCTCTTCCATAGTCCATGACTCCGCTGGTTTTTTCTGTGTCCCACAAACAATACGTCACATAGTTGTGCAATCGTTTCCGCGTCACTGGTTTCCGCGTCACATAGGGACTCTCCTGACCCCCTCTCTTCTCCCCCCGACTCTCCCTGATCAACCTATCAGGGAGAGTTGAACGGCATTTGAACGTTTGAACGGCGAAATCTTCAGCATGGTCAAGGCGTGCTTTGGAGGCTGACGCGGGTTCACGTGCACGGAAAAACGCTTTCCAGCACGCTCAACACGCACGTGACGTGACGCCCGACGCCAAGACGCTGCTGGAAGTGCGTCCCCCATTGACTTTGCATGTAAGCTGGACGCTCCTGCCGTTGAAACGCTGTTCGGTGTGATCACACCATAAGAAATAAGGTGGAAGTTCATCTGGACCTGCAGATTTTTTAGGCTCAAGATCTTTTAACAGTTTATTTACCTCACTGATTGAGAACGGAGAAAAAGAGAAGGTGTGATTAACTGAGGATTGAATTGTAAGAGTGATTTGATTTGTAGAAGTTTGATTATTAGATGAAGTGGCAGATTTTCCATTTGTAACTATGTCAAATAATGAACTAGAAGCAACAAAATCTTTATTGAAACAGTTCAGGATCTCGTGTTTATTTGACACAGGAACATAATCAACAAGAAGTTGTGATGGAAGGTCAGATGATTGGGGGATGCCTGAGAGAGATTTGATGCTTTTCCAGAATTTTTTAGGGTTGTTTAGATTTTTGGAGGTCTGAGATAAGAAGTAATTAAAGCCGCAAGCGGCGTTGAGGCCCTCACAGCTTAGCGCCGCTCCGACCTTGTTGTGGCGACCGCGAGTGCTCCAGCTCGTCCGCTCTGTCGCCACCTCGAACGTTCTCGTGTCCATCCCGCACCCTTTTGCCAGAAATAGTTAGCGAATATCAACAATACATATGTGTTTAGAAGTGCTGACAGATGACACACAGTAAATGTGGAACAAATCGGATGATCGAGCAATGAGATGTAACAGTTTGAATAATGTAAGGGGCGCCTCACCTAATTAGTTTCTTTAATTCAAAATGGTTGCCTCACCTACTTAGCTTGATTAATTCAAAATGGCCGCCTCACCTAATTAGCTTGTTTAATTCAAAATGGCCACCTTAACTAATTAGCCTGTTTAATTCAAAATGGCCACCTCACCTAATTAGTTTCTTTAGTTCAAAATGGTAGCAACACCTAATTAGCTTGTTTGATTCAAAATGGCCGCTTCACCTAATTAGCTTGTTTAATTCAAAATGGTTGCTTCACCTAATTAGCTTGTTTAATTCAAAATGGCTGCCTCACCTAATTAGGTTATTTAATTCAAAATGGCCACCTCACCTAATTAGCTTGTTTAATTCAAAATGGCCACCTCACCTAATTAGCTTATTTAATTCCAAATGGCCGCTTCACCTAATGAACTTGTTTAATTCAAAATGGCCGCCTCACCTAATTAGCTTGTTTAATTCCAAATGGCCGTCTCACCTAATTGGCTTGTAGAATCAAAATGGCTGCCTAACCTAACTAGCTTGTTTAATTCAAAATGGTTGCCTCACCTAATTTGCTTGTTTAATTCAAAATGGCCGTCTCACCTAATTTGCTTGTTTTATTCAAAATGGCCGTCTTACCTAATTAACCAAGGTTGAAGTCAGTCGCTCAAAATCCCTAGGAAGAGTGCATTAAAATTCACCACCAATGAAAAGTGAAAAACAACCAAAAATGACACTTTGACACAAAATGGCCGACCTCCTGTTGGTTTTGGACCAGTGCGCCAAGATACTTTTTGTAGGTCCTGAGAAGAAACAGATGTTCACCGAGTTTCAGAATAATCGGTCCAAAAATGGCTTGGGGCTGATGTTTTTAAATATTCTAGGGGACGTTGTGGAGCCTATTGGCTAATTAGCATGAACTACTGTTCAAGGGGTGGGCAATGATCGATTATACTGATTTTGGTACTCATCGGATCAAACCTGTTGATTTTAGGACCAAACGTATGGTGACGGCGTTACGTCTGACTTCGCCACGTCGCCACACCTACATCCTCCAGCAAAAACGGTTTGTGCTTTAAAGCAAGTCAGACCAACTTGTTACATGTCTTCTAACACAGGATCATCCTGATTAGTTCAAGGCTGTCAGAAAAGGAGTTCTCCAAGACAAAAAATTGACTACCTGTTCTGAGGGGGCGGGGCTTCGGTGACGTCACAACATGACCACAGAGGATTGTTAGGCATCTGACGTGGATCACTCATGCAAAGTTTTGTGCAATTCTGTTTTTCATTGTGAAAGTTGTAACGTTTTGAAATTCATGGTCAGAAGCCAAACTTTGAGGCATGGCCACGCCCCTTCAGCATATATGAAAATGCAAGTTTTTGATAAATTTTCACTCCCCTACAACTTAAGTGCATATTAACCAAGGATGAAGTCAGTCGCTCAAAATCCCTAGGAGGAGTGCATTGAAATTCACCACCAATGAAAAGTGAAAAACGGCCAAAAATGACCCTTTGACCCAAAATGGCCGACTTTCTGTTGGTTTTGGACCAGTGCGCCAAGAGACTTTTTTGTAGGTCCTGAGAAGATACTGTACAGATGTTCACCAAGTTTCAGAATAATCGGTCCAAAAATGGCTTGGGACTGATGTTTTTAAATATTCTAGGGGGCGCTATAGAGCCTATTGGCTAATTAGCATAAACTCTTGTTCAAGGGGTGGGCAATGATTGATCATACTGATTTTGGTACTCCTCGGATCAAATCTGTGGATTTTAGAACCAAACGTATGGCGACGGCGTTACGTCTTACTTCGCCACATCGCCACGCCCACATGCTCCACCCTAAATGGTCAGTGTTAGAAAGCTTGTTACACCAACATGTCTTCAGTCACTGGACACACTGTCACGCTGATTAGGTAACAGGGGTCCAATAGGGACCGTTCAACTTAAAACTTTACACTTCCTGTTGTCAGGGGGCGTGGCTTAAGTTATGTCATGATTTGACCATTCAGTATTGCAGGGGACCGGATGTGCGTCAATCACTGAAGGTTTGATGTATTAGACAATTTTCGTGTAGGTGCTGTAAGCGTTTCGTTTTTCATGGCGAGATGTCCAACTTTGAGGTTGGGCCCCGCCCCTTTAACATGCGTGAAAACGAATTGTTTTGATAACGTTTGGTCCCCCATGCCTTATGAACAAACCAGCCAAGATTGAACCTGATTGAGCAAAATGCTTAGGAGCAGTTTGTTCAATTGCTGAGGCTGTAAACGGCCAAAAGGGGGTGAAAATTAGGTCATCATTCCAAAATGGCCGCCTTACCATTTATTGTACAACGTTGGTGCCAGAGTTTTTTTTTTTTGTGCATCTTGGTGAGCTAGACAAGTGTACCAAATTTCATGGTTCTACGTGAAACTAAGGCCAATGCGGAGGGTATTTTGAAAATTTCTAGGGGGCGCTCTTGAGCCGTTTCTGTTGCGATTTTTGCCACGCCTCCAAAATATGAAAATTTTCACCAGTCCTGATGAGTCCGCCAAATTTGGTGAGTTTCCGGATATGTTAAGGCCTCCAAATTAGCGCTCCTTTTCGGAAAATAAATAAATAAATAATAATAATAAGAAACGATCGAATTACAATAGGTCTTCGCAGCGCTTAGCTGCTCGGGCCTAATTACGTTTTGCGGTTTGATGGCAGTTGTGCATTTATTCCTTAGCTGCCGAAATCTCAACCAATCAGAGCCTGAGTCTGATTTTCTTGCTGCGGCCCAAATATGATCTCTCCTGTGCAGGAGGTCAGCTAGTTCAGGAGTAAACCAGGGGCTGTCACGGCCCTTCATCTTGAACTGCTGGAAAAATCAAATTAAAGTGATTAGAAATTAGTTTTTCAAATACCCAATGCAAGCCTTGCAACAACTTGTTCGGAAATTTACTGAGGATATCAAGACTTATGTATATCTATAACTTATGCATAATCAGTGAAATTAAATAAATGTAAGGGACATAAAAATCCCTCCAAGCATACCATCCATATGTACAGGTGTTGAAGCTACACTGGGTGGTGTGGCGTTTTCAAATGATAGCCCAAGCTCCTCCATGGCAACAATCAAGGTGTTTGGTGGGGGCTTGCTTGTTGTGGCACAAGATGCTGTTTGTTTTTTCTTCATGTTTTTTGTCTGGCTTTTACTTCCAAGATGCCCAGCATTGCACAGCATTATTTTTCTTTCATTGAAGGCATGTTTTGCTGCTATTCTTAGTCTCAGCCTGATAAACCTGCTGGTTATTTTTCTTTGCACATCATGACATGAAGGAAGAATGCTTTCTAATAGACTTGCTTCTCTCCATAGAGTATCCATGGTGTTGGGGAGCTCCATGAAGGATTGACTGGTCCTTGTTCTGAAAAGCCTTTGAACTTGCTGGACCAGACTGAAGCTTCATGTGATGGCCGACACAGGACTCCTGGTTTGAATTCCTTCAGTGTCAGTAAGGTACCATGCTCTCCTTCCAGAGTCTCATCATTTTGCTTAATTGAATTTGAGCATCCATCACAGATGTTTGAATGTTTGATGACTTTATTTACTATGTATAAAGATGGTACAGGTTTCACTGTTGATGAAATCAGAAGGACTTGTTTCCAATCAGCTGCTCCACACTTGTGCCAGGACTGTGAAATGTCTCCTTAATGTCCAGGAACTCTGCCAGAAGACAGTAGACACGGGGTGGCGAGAGGACATCAGCTCAAACCAGTGGTTCACCTGCTCCAGAAACCAGCACAACAGCACCGTCACATGGTAGTGAATGTGGTCATTGTGACCACAGTCACATGGTAGTGACAGTGTTCAGTGCAGCACAACAGCACCGTCACATAGTAGTGACTGTGGTCATTGTGACCGCAGTCACGAGACCAGGCTGTTGTCAGGTTGGAGGGACGTCGCTGCTCCTGCTCCACCATATATTTCAGACCTGCGCTTACTGACTTGCTGAAAACATGCATTGCAGGCTCCACCTTCATTTTCTTAAAATGACTGGGCTGAAGAGTTTTTTGTTAGATTTGGTGCAATTTTCAGAGGCATTTCTTCCTATAAATATTTTAAGGCCTGATTGAAAATGTTTGTGCAGATTAAACTTGCAGAATGCAGTTTGTGTTGTTTTGATGATTGGAATGTTGCTCCTGCTGACTTGACAGGATGTACTTAATAAACAATAGTAGTAAATGCACTTCATTAAAGCTTGTTTTACATTTTTCATAATTGTTTTGTAATTTATTTTTGCACAATTAACACTTATTTTGTCATCTGTTATGATTATAACTAGAAACAGTTTAATTTAAATTAACATTTTAATCAGGGAATTACAATTTTACAGTAGTAGTCAAGCACAATTAAATCTGTTATCCAGTTACTTGGTTGCTATAAAAAACACAAATAGAACAATTATACAATGTGCAGAAATGAAGACTTCATCCCAGATCTAAGGTAAGCTGGAGCAGATACTGCTGGCATGGTGGACAAGGTGGAGAATTCTCATGCACAGAACATCAGAAATAGCTTTATAATAAGTGTTACTCTTTTTTTTACACGTGTAACATTATAAAACACTGTTGACATGGCTATATTGATCATTGTATTGCATAGACATTTTTTCTAACAAATGTGTTTACAGTCTCGTTTCACTGTAATGATAAATGCATCTGCCACGTCTAAAAATGCTTTAATAAAACACATAGCCAGTGAAATAATCAGTAAACAGTTAAGTAATCAGTTTGTTACTGCTCAATAATTACTGAAAGACGCTGGACAAAGTAAGAAAAGTCGAATTTTGTGTTCTGTTGCGCCAGTAGCTGCTCAAACTGACTGACAACGACGAGCTGCTTGGAACTACTGAGAGCTGCGTGAACCACGTGACCACCTATCGGCAAGTTCAAAGAGTGTCGCAACTCTCTCTCTATAGGGCTCTGGTTACATGGGTTCGGCTTTCATTTTGACAGTACACTTCCTTTTTCTGGCAAGGAATTTGCATATTAACTAAATATTTAGCTCTGCAAGTTAAACATTTAGAATGGATAGATGGAATAAATAAATAGATGGAAAGGTACCCGGCCCAGATAGGTTTTCCATAGAGTTTAAAAAAAAATTTGCACCAAAATTAGTCCCTTTACTGCTAAGAGTTTATGATGAGATATTAGACAAAAAGGCTCTACCTGAAACTATGACACAAGCAATTATTTCACTGATACTTAAAAAATCTAAAGACCCCTTGCTCTGTGAGTCATATCGTCCAATTAGTTTGCTATGTTGTGATTATAAGATTTTAGGCAAAGATCCTTGCTGGCAGGCTCGAAGATGCTCTTCCCAAACTTATTCACCCAGACCAGACGGGCTTTATCAGAGGTAGACAGATCTCCAGTAATCTGCGACGTCTCTTTAATGTTATCTATCAGTCCCATAGCGTTGAACCCGAAGTAGTAATATCCCTTGATGCCCAAAAGGCATTTGACAGAATTGAATATGATTTTTTGTTTACTGCACTCAAAAAATTTGGATTTGGTCCAGTTTTCTGTACTTGGATTACCATTTTATACACAACACCACATGTGTCAATACGAACAAATAAGGTCACGTCTAGGTTCTTTCCACTTTCACGGGGTACTCGACAAGGATGCCCTCTTAGCCCCCTTTTGTTTGATATCGCTATTGAACCTCTAGCAATTATGATAAGGGATTCTACTAATTTAGCTGGTGTGCAAAGGGGTGGGCACATAAACAAATTGTCCCTTTACGCTGATGACCTACTCCTCTTCCTGTCTAGACCCAGTACAGCAATACCTATTGCTCTAAATCTAATTGAAAAATTTGGGCAGGTATCTGGTTATAGATTGAATCTATCAAAGAGTGTCATATTCCCAATCAACGAAAAGGCACGCCAAATGACCTTCCATAGTTTCCCCTTCGTAGTCAATAAAGATAGTTTTGAATATTTGGGCGTTTGTGTAACATCTGACTACAATTGTTTGTTTAACAAAAATTTCACCAAGGCACTGAATAAGGCTAAATTGGATATGGAGAAGTGGTCAAAACTCCCTCTGTCTCTCGTAGGTAGAATAAACTCAGTAAAAATGACAATTATGCCAAGGTTCTTATATTTGTTTCAAACCATACCAGTCTTTATTCCAAAGAAGTTCTTTAAAGAATTAAATAAACATATATCTATGTTTATCTGGAATAAAAACATCCCGAGAATCAGGAAGGAATATCTAGAGAGAGAAAGAGAGGATGGTGGACTATCCCTACCTAACTTCCTTTACTATTACTGGGCAACCAATATCCATAAGTTTTTATACTGGTTTACGGATCAGTCGGATGCTGAATCTCCAGTTTGGGTCCGCCTGGAACAACATTCTAGCAATCCAGTTTCGCTTAGCTCATTAATATGTAGCCCTTTACCATTGAGTAAACGCCATCGAACAAATAATCCAGTTGTTGGGGGCTCTCTAAAGATATGGTCCCAATTTAGGACTCATTTCCAAAGTAGAAAAGCACTCATTGCATCTCCTGTGCGATTCAATGTTCAGTTCTCCCCATCCTTGATAGATCCATCCTTTCAAAAGTGGCACGAGAGAGGCATAACTTGCATAAAGGATCTTTTTGAAAGAGGCAATTTTATTTATTTTGACCAGCTACAAAGGGACTTTGGTGTCCCTCAGGCTGACTTCTTCAGATATCTCCAAGTACGAATCTACGTGAAAGCTAACTTCTCATTAACGCTACCTCGGATAACGTGGATTGATGAATGTTTGGATATGAATCCGACTGATAAAGGCTTAGTATCAGCTATATATGGCAAAATTCAGAATGCTACATCCCCATCACTTAGACATCTGAAAGAATTATGGGAAGAAGAGTTAGGGGAACTACTTACTGATACAGCCTGGCAAGCTACAATTTCAAGAATCCACTCCTCTTCAATTTGCATTAGACAGAGCCTGTTACAGTTTAAGGTGCTGAACAGATTACACTTGTCCCCCCCAAAAATAGCTAGAATGTATCATGACGTGGACCCATCTTGTATCAGGTGTGGACACAGTCCTGCTGATCTCAGTCATAGGTTCTGGCTTTGCCCCAAGCTTCTCCCCTTTTGGGAGTCAGTCTTTGGGGCAATTACATTCATATGTAAGAGAAATATTGGTCCAAATGCTCTAACTGCTCTATTTGGGGTGGTCCCTCCGACTACACCAATAACAACGCAGCAGGCAAACGCCATAGCATTTGTTACACTACTTGCAAGACGCCTAATATTATTCAATTGGAAGAGAGTCGCTCCTCCGTCTCATAAGCAGTGGATGGAAGATGTTATGTTCCATCTGAAGCTTGAACGTGCTGGTCTGAGCAGCCAAGTTCTCACCTCGTTCTATAGGTGTGCAGTGGAGAGCGTCCTGTGCTCCAGCATCAACGTGTGGCATGGAGGCTGCACAGTTGAAGAGAGGAAAGCTCTACAGAGAGTGGTGAAGGCTGCACAGAGGTCTGTCGGAGTCAGTCTCCCCACCATCACAGACATTTACACCTCCAGATGCAGGAAAAGAGCCACCTGCATCATGAAAGACCTCACTCACCCAGCACACTCACTCTTTGCCCCACTCCCCTCAGGACGGAGGTTGAGGAGCATCAAATGTAGAACCACTAGACTGAGGAACAGCTTCTACCCTGAGGCTGTTAGACTCATGAATAAATAAAAATAAAATAAAAATAAACACTGCAAAATATCACATCATGCTGATGCTGATCTGTTTTCTTGTTGCTGTGTTCATCTGTGTTCATCTGTGACCATCTGCTCATACAAACTCATGTTCGTGCTACTGTTTATAATGATCCAAAAAAGCTAAGTCTGGTCCTCTGGACATTCAAAAAACAAAACAAAACAAAGCAAAAAAAAACAAAAAAAAAAAACTGTAGAAACGTTTCGTCTTTCGTCCGAAAGACTTCCTCAGTCTGAGAAGCTGTGTTCAGCTCAGTCTTATAAATAGCACCCTCCCACAGTGGATCAACCAGTTGGCTGATGACAGCCGAAACCAGCTGCTCACATGATCAAGGAGGACCATCAGCCTGACGATGGATCGTTAACACCCTGATGGTTGTTTGCTATTCACAGAGGGCTGAGTGATACTAGCAATAACAGCATTGTAAGTGGGGGCCAGTTTGCTTTGTTTTGTTTTGTTTTTTGAATGTCCAGAGGACCAGACTTAGCTTTTTTGGATTTTTCTACCTGGATTATTGAGCATGCATCAGGGTGTTTATAATGATGTTTTTCCACTATATTAGGGCTTAGTGTATTACTAGTTGATGTTTTTCTTAGTTAATTCTAGATGTTATTACTGTTTTTCTCTTGCATTTGTTGTTGGATGTAACCGGGACCCCGTGTACATAATCTCGTTTTCATCACATGTACCACATGCGGTGCAAATGACAATAAAGACTCTCTGACTCTGACTCTTGAACATCTGAAACATACAATCAACGACTCCATTCAACAATACAACATCACTTGGCAGCCATTTCTTTTATATTTTCAGACAAAGTTCTCATGAGTATACATGTATAGCCCTCCCACCCCTCCCCCTCCCTTTTCCCCTCCTTTTTAGCGTGATGTCAGCACCTGTTGTGATTCTGTTCTGTTTTTGTTTTTGTTTGTTTCATTGTTGTACATACATGTATAAAACGAATAAAAGATTTGAATAATAAGTTAAACATTTAGGTAGCAAGTTAAATATTTAGCTAACAACTTAAATATTTAACTAGCAAGTTAAATATTCAGGTCCGAGGTAAATATTTAGTTAGCAAATTAAATATATATTTTGGAAATTAAATGTTTAGTTTGTAAAATATATATTTAGGTCTGAGCTAAATATTTCATTAGCAAATTAAATATTTAACTTACTAACTAAATATTTAGGTAAAAATTAAATACATTTTTTATCTATAAATTTATTCATTTTAAAATACAATACCAAACAATCCTATAAACGATAAGAATACAAAATATAAAATGAAAGGTAGCAGAAGGAAGGAAAAAAATCTTATTATATCTGCCCCTTTTTTCAAACAATCAGTTCAAACAATAATTATCTACAAGCAACAGAACAAAATGAATAACTCTTTCTAAATTTCTAACTCTAATACAATACACATTAAGCTACTTCATATATATTTTTAACAATTCAGTTTTGATCATTTTCCTAAATGTAAACATTGACTTGGCATTTTTAACTTCATTCTCCAAACCATTCCACAATCCAATTCCCTGGATTGAGGTAGACCGTCCCTTTAAACTAGTTCTGTATTTTGGTTTTACAAATATCTCTGTTCCCTTAAGATTATAACAACTTTGTCTTTTAACAAAATGTATTTGGATAGTTAAAGGTAATGTGTTATTCTGAGCCCTGTGGTGTTGCACAAATAGGTTTAATTTCAGAGATTAATACTGTAATAGGTTTTTATAGGTTTAGAGATTAATATTTTTTGGCTTTTATTTGTGAAACAAGGTCACGTTTGGTCAATTGGACCCGGTGTTAATATATATGTTAATATATGTGTGTAGCGCTTTGAGATTTTCACTAATGAAAAGTGCGTTATAAATTGAATTCATTATTATATATATATATATATATATATATATATATATATATATATATATATATATAT
>JBBPBX010043114.1:7177-18378 GCA_038048925.1 Garcialebias charrua | reverse complement strand
GCAGCACGCGCGTGCTACGCGCGTGCTGCGCGCAGGCAGTTCACAGCATAGCTCTGCGTGAAGCTCCAACGTTTTCGCTCCAAATACTTGACGTCATTTGAGCAGAAGAAGGGCGGAGCGTTTACCTACGGGACAAATTGAGGTCGCTGATTGGTCATTTGCTGACACGCCTACTGAATTGATTGACAGGTCGGGTCGGGGGAAAAAAGTCACGGGCTGCGCAGCGGTGTTCTGTGTTTATATGTTAATAAAAAGTTCTAAAAAATAAAATCAAAACAGGGAGCGCTGGTCCAGCACACCAGGAAATATTTAGAACCTCGCGCAGCCACGTTGAACATGAGTTTAATTCGCTCGTGACAAATTCATTCATTTCTCATCATTTCATTCATGGAATCAGCGGAGGAGGAAGCGATCACTTGCCTTTTGGCAAAAAACAAACAAAAGAAAAGTCCAGATCAGGGATGAAGAAGAGGAATTTAATACATTTGTGTCACATCCAAAACAGTCCGGCGCCAGGCAGTTTATTGTGAGACAACGCGCGCGCGTAAGCGGTTGTAAAATTTGAGCTTGGCGCGTTCACTCCCGCGTTCAAAGGCTTGTGCCACGGCGTTCGCACGGCATCGAGCGGCGTTCGGCCCAACGCAGAGCTATGCCGGGGGCTTAAGGCAGAACCTGCTGTTTCTTGTTCAACCCCCTGAACTAACTTCTGCTTCCCAAACCGAAGACAAATCTCTCAAATCTAAACTTAGATTGATAAATTTGTCGGATTCTATATTGTGCGCTATTGTTATGTAAAAGGGGCGTTCTAGGAGACATTCCTGCGATGACGTCACAAAATTAGCAAGCGGAAGTACCCGGATGTCCCGTGAAGAAACAGTGCGAATGTTAAACTCACTTTTTAAACAAATTTTCATTAAATTATCATTTTGTTTGCAACAATGAACATAGTTGAATGATACAAGATATGTTGTGTCATTTCATGCAAAGTTCATAAATCATGTCACCCACCCATTAAGCATACGATGTAATTATGACAGAACATTGAGGACGTACCTAAAAAAGTTAAGTCTGGTCCTCTGGACATTCTTCAGTCTGAGAACTCCTCAGACTGAAGAATGTCCAGAGGACCAGACTTAACTTTTTTAGATGTTTCTACCTGGATTATTGAGCAGCAACATGATAAGGTCTATCAAAACTTGCAGTCTCCTGGTTCACCAACTACCTAACTGACAGAACGCAGTCTGTTCATGTAGCCGGATCCTCCTCTACATTCTTAGATGTTGTGAAAGGGGTGCCACAGGGTTCTGTCTTGGGTCCCATTCTTTTCTCTCTATACATCAACGATCTTTGCAGTGATCTGTCAAATGCTTCCCACCATTATTACGCAGATGACACCATCATCTATTGCTGTTCTTCCTCCCTCAGCCAAGCTTTCACCTCTCTTCAGGATGCTTTTAATATTATTCAGTCACGGCTGCAAAAACTTAGACTGGTCCTAAATGCCGACAAAAGCAAGTTCATGGTTCTTGCCAACAGAAAGCTGCAACCAGAGAACCCACCTCAAATTGGAACCCAAGAGGGAAAACAAATAGAAATGGTCTCCACCTACAAATATCTAGGTTTCAACATTGACACTGAACTGTCTTTTAAAACCCACATCTCCAAAATGGCCACTAAACTCAAACTGAAGCTAGGTTTCTTCTTCAGAAACAAATCCTGCTTCTCATGCAAAGCCAGGAGAACATTAGTAGCTGCAACATTCATGCCAATACTAGATTATGGTGACGTGCTGTACATGAGTGCTGCATCAAAATACCTACAGTCCTTAGACTCCATTTACCACGGTGCCCTTCGGTTCATTACTGACTCCAGTTATCGCACTCATCACTGTGAGCTTTACGTAAAATCTGGCTGGTCATCTCTCAGCACTCGCAGATACACTCACTGGATATCCTTCATCTACAAGACCCTCCTAAACCTGGTCCCGTCATACCTCACCTCCTTAATACAAACATCACACAGTCATTACTCCCTGCGCTCTAACGATTTAGTCCTCCTGTCAGTTCCTCCTGTCAGAACTGAACTAGGAAAAAGAGCGTTCAGCTTCGCCGTCCCCTCAGCCTGGAACAACTTACAGAAAGATCTGAAACTATCAACATTCATCTCTCCTGGATCCTTTATGTCAACCGTAGTAGAAAATGTCATCAAGAAACTTGACCATTGCAGATGTTTCTAACCACTACTTATCCAATATACATGTCATTGTTGGTTTTTTTTGTCTGCTTGTTTTGTATATAATGTATATAGAAATCTGTCATATCCTGTTGGTTTTGAACTGTCAACATCTGTTTACTGTGATTGTAGTTTTCTTTATTTTCTTTTTGATAAGTGCAAATGCCTATTGCCAATGTGACGTGTGCTGCTGACCACTTGACCAGGTCACCCTTGTAAAAGAGATCTCGATCTCAATGGGCTCTACCTGGTTAAATAAAGGTGATTGATTGATTGATTGATTGATTGATACCCTGATTATGTCATCATAAATACAGATTAATGTAATTTGCAGATCAAATTTAGACTTTATTTGAGGTCCTCACAAACATGATTTCTTTTTCTTTTACTGTATTAAACTTAAAGCTTCACAAACCAGTTATGTTAGAATCCATCTACCAGTTTTACATTTATAGTCCACTAGATGTCGCAGTAGAACAAATGAAGCATCGGCTCATGAGTCTATTGAATGGAAAGCTTCAATGCTTCATGAAGCTTCAGCTCACCATCACTAGCTTGAAGTTCAGGCATGAGATAAGAAAACGATGATGGCTGGACAATCAGGGCCCATGAGTGGTGTAATAATCTGGCGCCGACTGAGTGTGGGCATGGAGTTTAAGTCGTGGAGACAACCTGTGAGTGGCATGAAGGTTGATGGTGGTGAATCAGCTGAGTGGGCGTGGTGACGGAGAAGGGACATGAGCAGACTTGAAAAAGACTGTTCAATAATAAATCAATCTGAAATGGGTTGTAAGCTCAAGCGACATAAAGCAATATAAAGTATATTATACTGTACATAGTAAATAAACATCTCACATGAGGAACATGGAGAGCATGACTTGGCCTATTAGCTTTAAGAGCGTGGTGACCAGATCTCTGACGTTAAATGGGGACATTTCCAGCTCGGAGACCAAAAATAATAAAATGTCATCGAGATGAAATTAAAAACAGGGACAGTTACCATTTCATTTATTTTTACATTTTTAGTCACGTTCAAACAATAAACATCAAATGTAACAGCAGGGATGTGTCTCCACACACATTTCCTAAGAGTAATAAAACAAACAAGGGCATTTGCGGTGGCGACCGAGCGGACGAGCTGGAGCTCCCGCGGTCGCCACAATAAGGCCGGAGCGGCGCTTTGCTGCGAGGGCCTCAATATCAATGAAGTGCTCAGTGATGAAGCACACCAAATCTCGTCCAGATCGGATGATGTATCACTGAGATATAACTGTAGGAATAATATAGGGGGCGCTGTGGAGGGTATTGACCACTTATCATGGATGCCTGTTGAAGTGGTGGATAATGATCGATCGTAGCGATGTTGGTGCACCTCGGTTCAAATCTGTGGAATTTAGAGCTAAACGTATGGCGACGGCGTCACGTCTGAGATCGTCACGCCACCACGCCCACATCCTCCAGTGAAAACTGTTTGTAATTTAAAGTAAATCAGAACAACTTGTTATATGTCTTAACACAAGATCATCCTGATTAGTTCAAGGGTGTCAGAGGGGGAGCATTCCAAGTTAAAAAAGTGACTTCCTGTTTTGAGGGGGCGGGGCTTCGCTGACCTATCAACATGACCACAGAGGATCTTTGGGAATCCAACAGGGATGACTCTTGCCAAGTTTGGTACATTTTGGTCTTTCAATGTGAAAGTTATAGCGGTTTGAAATTTATGGCGTGAATTACAAGTTTGAGGCCTGGCCACGCCCCTTTAACATAAATAAAAACGCAAGCTTTTGATAACTTTTACTGTCCAATGTGTTAAGGGCATATTAACCAGGTTTGAAGGCGATCCTTCAAAATTCCTAGGAGGAGTTCGTTAAAATCTGCAATTAGAAACTCCCAAAAATGACCCTAGGGTTATTGTACCATCACATATCTCCTGTAGGGTTATTGTACCATCACATATCTCCTGTAGGGTTATTGTACCATCACATATCTCCTGTATGGTTATTGTACCATCACATATCTCCTGTAGGGTTATTGTACCATCACATATCTCCTGTAGGGTTATTGTACCATCACATATCTCCTGTAGGGTTATTGTACCATCACATATCTCCTGTAGGGTTATTGTACCATCACATATCTCCTGTAGGGTTATTGGACCATCACATATCTCCTGTAGGGTTATTGTACCATCACATATCTCCTGTAGGGTTATTGTACCATCACATATCTCCTGTAGGGTTATTGTACCATCACATATCTCCTGTAGGGTTATTGTACCATCACATATCTCCTGTAGGGTTATTGGACCATCACATATCTCCTGTAGGGTTATTGTACCATCACATATCTCCTGTAGGGTTATTGTACCATCACATATCTCCTGTAGGGTTATTGTACCATCACATATCTCCTGTAGGGTTATTGTACCATCACATATCTCCTGTAGGGTTATTGGACCATCACATATCTCCTGTAGGGTTATTGGACCATCACATATCTCCTGTAGGGTTATTGTACCATCACATATCTCCTGTAGGGTTATTGTACCATCACATATCTCCTGTAGGGTTATTGGACCATCACATATCTCCTGTAGGGTTATTGGACCATCACATATCTCCTGTAGGGTTATTGTACCATCACATATCTCCTGTAGGGTTATTGGACCATCACATATCTCCTGTAGGGTTATTGTACCATCACATATCTCCTGTAGGGTTATTGGACCATCACATATCTCCTGTAGGGTTATTGTACCATCACATATCTCCTGTAGGGTTATTGGACCATCACATATCTCCTGTAGGGTTATTGTACCATCACATATCTCCTGTAGGGTTATTGTACCATCACATATCTCCTGTAGGGTTATTGGACCATCACATATCTCCTGTAGGGTTATTGTACCATCACATATCTCCTGTAGGGTTATTGTACCATCACATATCTCCTGTAGGGTTATTGTACCATCACATATCTCCTGTAGGGTTATTGTACCATCACATATCTCCTGTAGGGTTATTGGACCATCACATATCTCCTGTAGGGTTATTGGACCATCACATATCTCCTGTAGGGTTATTGTACCATCACATATCTCCTGTAGGGTTATTGTACCATCACATATCTCCTGTAGGGTTATTGTACCATCACATATCTCCTGTAGGGTTATTGTACCATCACATATCTCCTGTAGGGTTATTGGACCATCACATATCTCCTGTAGGGTTATTGTACCATCACATATCTCCTGTAGGGTTATTGTACCATCACATATCTCCTGTAGGGTTATTGTACCATCACATATCTCCTGTAGGGTTATTGTACCATCACATATCTCCTGTAGGGTTATTGTACCATCACATATCTCCTGTAGGGTTATTGTACCATCACATATCTCCTGTAGGGTTATTGTACCATCACATATCTCCTGTAGGGTTATTGGACCATCACATATCTCCTGTAGGGTTATTGTACCATCACATATCTCCTGTAGGGTTATTGTACCATCACATATCTCCTGTAGGGTTATTGTACCATCACATATCTCCTGTAGGGTTATTGTACCATCACATATCTCCTGTAGGGTTATTGGACCATCACATATCTCCTGTAGGGTTATTGTACCATCACATATCTCCTGTAGGGTTATTGGACCATCACATATCTCCTGTAGGGTTATTGTACCATCACATATCTCCTGTAGGGTTATTGGACCATCACATATCTCCTGTAGGGTTATTGGACCATCACATATCTCCTGTAGGGTTATTGGACCATCACATATCTCCTGTAGGGTTATTGTACCATCACATATCTCCTGTGGGGTTATTGGACCATCACATATCTCCTGTAGGGTTATTGTACCATCACATATCTCCTGTAGGGTTATTGTACCATCACATATCTCCTGTAGGGTTATTGGACCATCACATATCTCCTGTAGGGTTATTGTACCATCACATATCTCCTGTAGGGTTATTGTACCATCACATATCTCCTGTAGGGTTATTGTACCATCACATATCTCCTGTAGGGTTATTGTACCATCACATATCTCCTGTAGGGTTATTGTACCATCACATATCTCCTGTAGGGTTATTGGACCATCACATATCTCCTGTAGGGTTATTGTACCATCACATATCTCCTGTAGGGTTATTGTACCATCACATATCTCCTGTAGGGTTATTGTACCATCACATATCTCCTGTAGGGTTATTGGACCATCACATATCTCCTGTAGGGTTATTGGACCATCACATATCTCCTGTAGGGTTATTGTACCATCACATATCTCCTGTAGGGTTATTGGACCATCACATATCTCCTGTAGGGTTATTGGACCATCACATATCTCCTGTAGGGTTATTGGACCATCACATATCTCCTGTAGGGTTATTGGACCATCACATATCTCCTGTAGGGTTATTGTACCATCACATATCTCCTGTAGGGTTATTGGACCATCACATATCTCCTGTAGGGTTATTGTACCATCACATATCTCCTGTAGGGTTATTGTACCATCACATATCTCCTGTAGGGTTATTGGACCATCACATATCTCCTGTAGGGTTATTGTACCATCACATATCTCCTGTAGGGTTATTGGACCATCACATATCTCCTGTAGGGTTATTGGACCATCACATATCTCCTGTAGGGTTATTGTACCATCACATATCTCCTGTAGGGTTATTGTACCATCACATATCTCCTGTAGGGTTATTGGACCATCACATATCTCCTGTAGGGTTATTGTACCATCACATATCTCCTGTAGGGTTATTGGACCATCACATATCTCCTGTAGGGTTATTGGACCATCACATATCTCCTGTAGGGTTATTGGACCATCACATATCTCCTGTAGGGTTATTGGACCATCACATATCTCCTGTAGGGTTATTGGACCATCACATATCTCCTGTAGGGTTATTGGACCATCACATATCTCCTGTAGGGTTATTGTACCATCACATATCTCCTGTAGGGTTATTGTACCATCACATATCTCCTGTAGGGTTATTGGACCATCACATATCTCCTGTAGGGTTATTGTACCATCACATATCTCCTGTAGGGTTATTGTACCATCACATATCTCCTGTAGGGTTATTGGACCATCACATATCTCCTGTAGGGTTATTGTACCATCACATATCTCCTGTAGGGTTATTGTACCATCACATATCTCCTGTAGGGTTATTGTACCATCACATATCTCCTGTAGGGTTATTGTACCATCACATATCTCCTGTAGGGTTATTGGACCATCACATATCTCCTGTAGGGTTATTGGACCATCACATATCTCCTGTAGGGTTATTGGACCATCACATATCTCCTGTAGGGTTATTGGACCATCACATATCTCCTGTAGGGTTATTGCACCATCACATATCTCCTGTAGGGTTATTGGACCATCACATATCTCCTGTAGGGTTATTGGACCATCACATATCTCCTGTAGGGTTATTGGACCATCACATATCTCCTGTAGGGTTATTGGACCATCACATATCTCCTGTAGGGTTATTGGACCATCACATATCTCCTGTAGGGTTATTGGACCATCACATATCTCCTGTAGGGTTATTGGACCATCACATATCTCCTGTAGGGTTATTGTACCATCACATATCTCCTGTAGGGTTATTGTACCATCACATATCTCCTGTAGGGTTATTGTACCATCACATATCTCCTGTAGGGTTATTGGACCATCACATATCTCCTGTAGGGTTATTGGACCATCACATATCTCCTGTAGGGTTATTGGACCATCACATATCTCCTGTAGGGTTATTGTACCATCACATATCTCCTGTAGGGTTATTGGACCATCACATATCTCCTGTAGGGTTATTGTACCATCACATATCTCCTGTAGGGTTATTGTACCATCACATATCTCCTGTAGGGTTATTGGACCATCACATATCTCCTGTAGGGTTATTGTACCATCACATATCTCCTGTAGGGTTATTGGACCATCACATATCTCCTGTAGGGTTATTGGACCATCACATATCTCCTGTAGGGTTATTGGACCATCACATATCTCCTGTAGGGTTATTGTACCATCACATATCTCCTGTAGGGTTATTGGACCATCACATATCTCCTGTAGGGTTATTGGACCATCACATATCTCCTGTAGGGTTATTGGACCATCACATATCTCCTGTAGGGTTATTGGACCATCACATATCTCCTGTAGGGTTATTGTACCATCACATATCTCCTGTAGGGTTATTGGACCATCACATATCTCCTGTAGGGTTATTGGACCATCACATATCTCCTGTAGGGTTATTGGACCATCACATATCTCTCTTTGGGGTTATTAGACCATCACATATCTCCTGTGGGGTTATTGCACCATCACATATCTCCTGTAGGGTTATTGGACCATCACATATCTCCTGTAGGGTTATTGGACCATCACATATCTCCTGTAGGGTTATTGGACCATCACATATCTCCTGTAGGGTTATTGGACCATCACATATCTCCTGTAGGGTTATTGGACCATCACATATCTCCTGTAGGGTTATTGTACCATCACATATCTCCTGTAGGGTTATTGGACCATCACATATCTCCTGTAGGGTTATTGTACCATCACATATCTCCTGTAGGGTTATTGGACCATCACATATCTCCTGTAGGGTTATTGGACCATCACATATCTCCTGTAGGGTTATTGGACCATCACATATCTCCTGTAGGGTTATTGTACCATCACATATCTCCTGTAGGGTTATTGTACCATCACATATCTCCTGTAGGGTTATTGGACCATCACATATCTCCTGTAGGGTTATTGGACCATCACATATCTCCTGTAGGGTTATTGGACCATCACATATCTCCTGTAGGGTTATTGGACCATCACATATCTCCTGTAGGGTTATTGGACCATCACATATCTCCTGTAGGGTTATTGTACCATCACATATCTCCTGTAGGGTTATTGGACCATCACATATCTCCTGTAGGGTTATTGGACCATCACATATCTCCTGTAGGGTTATTGGACCATCACATATCTCCTGTAGGGTTATTGGACCATCACATATCTCCTGTAGGGTTATTGGACCATCACATATCTCCTGTAGGGTTATTGGACCATCACACATCTCCTGTAGGGTTATTGCACCATCACATATCTCCTGTAGGGTTATTGTACCATCACATATCTCCTGTAGGGTTATTGTACCATCACATATCTCCTGTAGGGTTATTGGACCATCACATATCTCCTGTAGGGTTATTGGACCATCACATATCTCCTGTAGGGTTGTTGGACCATCACATATCTCCTGTAGGGTTGTTGTACCATCATATATCTCCTTGTCATCTTCATTGATTTTAACGTTACTTAGAGAATTGAGAAATAAAGTTGCTGAGTGCTGGCAGTACAGTATTTGGTTTTTATAAGGCTTGCTATAGAAATTGGAGCAGAAATGTGCAGTTCTACTTGGATCATCAGTTAAAACACTGCTAAGATTGAGTTGTTTGATTAAGTTGAGTTTTCCATGATGTCTTTCTGAAAAATTAGACTGAATTCCAGTGGTGTGATTTAAAAAATTACAAGTTGTGTTACTGTACTTACGTACAGTTTTCATGTATCTGTACTTCACTTACGTAGAGTTAAACATACGTACTTTGGACTACTCCGCTACATTTTACATGAAGTATCTGTACTTTCTCCTACACTACATTTCTATAATGCATTGCGTTACATGTTAGTGGTGGGCGGACCAATACAAATATTGATAATATCAATATGATCATTGGTATTGATATTGATTAATACCAGTGTAATGAAATGGATACTTTAGCTTAGTTTCTCTCCTGTATGCACTGCTGCTGTTTCATCAAAGATACAAGCCGAGTCTCTGTGTAGGTGCCACTCCTGTCACAGCACACAGCAGGTAACTTTGCTCTGTCCCTACCCACAGTGGGTTTTTTTTGTATGACTCAGCGGCACCAGACAAGCAAGTAGGCAAACAAGCAGTCCCCACGACCCAGCAGCAGCATAAGCAGCGCCGAGACGGACAAGAGAAATGACAGAGAGGGAGAGGAGCGCTGTGCAGCTGCAGGCCAAAAATGAAACGACAGCAAGCTGTTTAATTTGTGAAAAGGCTGTAAGATACAGTGGTAACACAACAAATTTATACAAGCACATGAAAAATCATGTGGAAGGATGATCCAAAGGAAAAATCACAAAACATTTAAACGTCATCAAAATTCACAGCAAGTATTAAAAAATATTGTATCATGTCAGTATTGGCAATACTGGACCTGTATTTACTTGGTATCGATCAATACCCAATTTTGTAGTATCGCACACCACTGTTACACGTTAGTAACGTGTAACAGTGGTGTATGTAATGTAACGTGACGTTACATTCACATTGCTGCTTTCTGATTTGTTTGTTTGTTTGAAAGTAACCAATGGTGAGAGGCAAAGTGGGCAGGTAACATTAGACCCACCTTCAAAAAGAGCTGGGCCAGGGACGTATATTCTAGTATTTGTCTCGGAGCTGGGTGCACCAATAGCACCGCTAACACACCCAAAATGGATTCCACTGTGGAGAGTCAGCCCAAGGTACCAAGTAGGTAGGTTTGGGCAGCACGGTGGCACAACTGGTAGAGCTGCTGCCTCTCAGCGAGAAGGTTGCCGGTTCAAATCCCGGTCCGGGGCCTTTCTGGGTGGAGTTTGCATGTTCTCCCCGTGCATGCGTGGGTTTCCTCCGGGTACTCCGGTTTCCTCCCACAGACCAAAAAACATGCTTGTTAGGCTGATTGGTGACTCTAAATTGACCCTAGGTGTGAGTGTGAGAGTGGATGGTTGTTTGGTGTGAGTGAGACAGGTCCCTCTTGTAAATGAGTCCCCGTGACTCAACGAGGCTAGCCTGTATAAATAAAGGTTGAATGAATGAATGAAAAAATAACTG
>JBBPBX010043113.1:0-28073 GCA_038048925.1 Garcialebias charrua | reverse complement strand
CTACACCCTTTCTTGCAAAAATATGCACAGGTTTTAGAGGGTACTGCCACTTGCTGGTCCGTAAAAGAACAGCACTTTGCCATGCGCCGTCGTGCGTCAACTATAAACACAGCGGCGACACTGTAAACGCAGAAGCCGCATGGCTCAGTGCGCGCGCAGTCCGCAGGGCTCCAGCCAGCGGACCAAAGCGCGAGTATAACGAGGCCTTAAGGCCGCTATTGAAGCATCCTGGGCCTCCATAACACCTCAGCAGTGCCACAGCTGATTGCCTCCAGGCCACGCCGCATTGAAGCAGTCATTTCTGCAAAAGGATTCCCGACCATAACTGAACATAATTATTTGAAGGTTGACTTTTTTTGTATTAAAAACACTTTTCTTTTATTGGTCGGATGAAATATGCTAATTTTTTGAGATAGGAATTTTGGGTTTTCATGAGCTGTATGCCAAAATCATCAGTATTAAAACAATAAAAGACCTGAAATATTTCAGTTGGTGTGCAATGAATCTAAAATATATGAAAGTTTCATTTTTATCATTACATTATGGAAAATAATGACCTTTATCACAATATGCTAATTTTTTTAGATGGACCTGTACATAAAAGCAAGTTAATAACATTATTTATCTGAGGAGCAGACTGTTTTGGGTTTAACTTCATCATAGACTCTCATCTCGAGCAAGCATGAAGGCGACAGTGGAAAGGAAAAACTCCCTCATGAGGAATAAACCTTTAGCAGAACCAACTCATGACAAGTGGTCATCTGCTTTGACCGGCTGGGTTTGAGAGGAACAGATACACAATGGCAGGTCAAGAATCATATGTTAAGATAGAAATAGTATCAAATGAAAATTATTCATTTTAAGAAATGTGTGAGTGGTGGCGCAGAGGTTAGCGAAGGTGGGCCTGTGATCTGAAGATCGCTGGGTCAACTCCCGGTACTGACAACATCAAAATATGGGTGGATAGGTGAATCACACCTGCCTTCACCCTTATTTGCCCCACTTTGGGCCCTTGAGCAAGGCCCTCAGCCCCCACCATCTGCTCCACACAGAGGGCTGTGGTAGCTCAGTGGTCTGTGGTTGTGTCAGGAAGGACATCAGGTGTAAAAACAATGGTCAAGTCTTTGTGCGACTTAGTTCACTGTGGCAACAACCCCTGAAGAACGGAGCAGCTGAAAGTAGAAGAAAAAAACACATTTTAAGAAATTAGGTCAGTTTGTCCTCCAGTAGTCTGAGCCTATAGCAGCATAACAAGCCAACACTAACTACAGTATAGGATTTATCAAAAAGGAAAGTCTTAAGCCTCGTTTTAAAACTGGACCATGTGTCAGCCTCAAGGACAGAAAATGGAAGTTGGTTCCACAAGAGAGGAGCCTGATAACTGAAAGATCTTCCTCCCATTCTGCTTTTGGAAACTCTAGTAACCACAAGTAAACCTGTAGTCTGAGAGCGAAGTGCTCTGTTGGGAAAATATGGAACAATAAGATCTCTAATAGACAGGTGCTGGTCATAAAATTAGAATATCATGAAAAAAGTTGATTTATTTCAGTAATTCCATTCAAAAAGTGAAACTTGTATATTCATTCATTACACACAGACTGATATATTCCAAATGTTTATTTTTTTAATGTTGATCATTATAACTGACAACTAATGAAAACCCCAAATTCAGTATCTCAGACAATTAGAATATTACTCAAGACCAATACAAAAATTGATTATTTTTTTTAAACCGTTGACCCAAAAAAAGTATGAATATGAAAAGTATGAGCATGTACAGCATCAATACTTAGTTGGGGTTCCTTTTGCCGGGATTACTGAAGCAGTGCAGCGTGGCATGGAGTTGATCAGTCTGTTGAACTGCTCAGGTGTTATGAGAGCCCAGGTTGCTCTGATAGTGACCTTCAGCTCTTCTGAATTGTTGGGTCTGGTGTATCACATCTTCCTCTTCACAATACCCCTTAGATTTTCTGTGGGGTTAAGGTCAGATGAGTTTGCTGGCCAATTAAGAACTGGGATACCATGGTCCTTAAACCAGGTACTGGTAGCTTTGGCAATGTGTGCAGGTGCCAAGTACTGTTGGAAAATTAAATCTGCATCTCCATAAAGTTGGTCTGCAGCAGGAAGCATGACATTCTCTAAAACTTCCTGGTAGATTGCTGCATTGACCTTGGACCACAGAAAACACAGTGGACCAACACCAGTAGATGACATAGCCCCCAAACCATCACTGACTGTGGAAACTTGACACTGGACCTCAAGCAACGTGGATTATGTGCCTCTCCTCTCTTCCTCCAGACTCTCGGACCTTGATTTACAAAGGAAATGTAAAGTTTACTTTTATCAGAGAACACAATTTTGGACCACTCTGCAGCAGTCCCAGGCAAGACACTTCTGACGCTGTCTCTTGTTCAAGAGTGGCTTGACACAAGGAATGCAACAGCTGAAACCCATGTCTTGCACACGTCTGTGCGTGGTGGTTCTTGAAGCACTGACTTCAGCTGCAGTCCACTCTTTGTGAATCTACTGGTACCCCACATTTTGTAAGGTTTTGTTTCACAGTCCTCTACAGGAGGCAGTTATCCCTATTGCTTGGTACACTTTTGTTCTACCACATCGGTTCCTTCCCTTCACCTCTCTATTAATGTGCTTGGACACAGAGCTCTGTGAACAGCCAGCCTCTTTAGCAATGACCTTTTGTGTCTTGCCCTCCTTGTGCAAGTTGTCAATGGTCGTCTTTTGGACAACTGTCAAGTCAGCAGTCTTCCCCATGATTGTGTAACCTACAGAACTAGACTGAGAGACCATTTTAAAGTCTTTGCAGGTGTTTTGAGTTAATTAGCCGATTAAAGTGCGGCAGCAGGTGTTTTCAGTATTAAACCGTTTCACAATATTTTAATTTTCTGAGATACTGAATTTGAGGTTTTCATTAGTTGTCAGTTGTAATCATCAACATTAAAAGAGATAAATATTAGAAATATATCAGTCTGTGTGTAATGAATGAATATAATATACAAGTTTCACTTTTTGAATGGAATTACTGAAATAAATCAACTTTTTAATGATATTCTAATTTTATGACCAGCACAGATAAGATGGAGCTATGTTGTTGAGAGCTTTGTAGATTAGAAATACGATTTTAATAACTTTATCTAGTGGAAGAATATACTGTATAAGGTAAAGAGTTTTGGTTCAAGCACCGAACCCTGAGGAAATCCATGGCTACCTTTGTTGTATGAAGAAGATTCATTATTTACATTTACAAATTGGAATTATTCATTAGAATATTCAGATCTAATCTCAAATTCATGGCAGCACAATTAGGAAATAACAAAACGTGTGTTGTTGCCAGGTAGAAGCCTCTTGTCTCCAGAATGAATATGGCAGCATTGAGTTGGTTTTGTCCATACAAAAACAGTTTTTCTAAAACAATCTTTCTTTTTTAAATCTTTATAAGCATGGCACTGTTTTTTTGTTTTTTTAGAAACGTCTTCATCCACATGGAAATAAAAAATTACCCCAAATGCTGTAGGAACTCCCTAAGGCCTGTTTGTGGCGCTGTAACACACGTGAAACTGCATAAACAACAGGAACCTTTGAATTGTGCACATTAAGTTTGAACGCTGGGTGTGAAATATAAACAGTAAAAAGAAGACTGTCGATCGTATTTAGAATTACAGGTGATGCTAAGACAGCATCGTTTTCAAAGAGTTGCTGTTTGACTGTTGACTTGAAACAGCAAGGATGACATTTCAAGTTTTTTGCTTGTTTTTTAACTCTGAAAACCTTTTTTTTAATACCATTTTGGGTCTTTTAAAATGCTATTTTGATGTGGACACAAGGCTAAAAAAGTTGCATATTCACAAAATGCTGTTCCTGTGTAGACGGGCATTCAAGTTTACAGGCTTGCATTCAGTTTCTATTTTTCTTTTCTTCTGAAAAGTGGGGGGGCAGTCAGCAGGTGTTCTGCAAAAATAAAACCTCACAACTGTAAAAGTACTGGTAGCAGTTTGTGAGTGTCACTACTAGGAGCTACGGTAATCTAAATAACAGTGACAACAAAAAGTCAGCCATGAGGTAGCATTAGTTTTTCAGATTTGCTCATTTCCACTTCTGCCCATCCCCAATTACAACACGACTGCCTGCTTTTCAAGGTAAAATTAGATCGAAGTTTGCCAAACTGACGTCATTCAGGGAGCTATCTACAACAGGTTACATCTTATTTCTTTATAACCTTTGAACAGAACACCACGTAAGAAAATCTTAGCTATCCCTTTAGCAAATACCTGAATGAAACAACAACTTCCTCACACTTTGACAGTAAAGCTTTCTCTTTCTGATGTGTTGAGGATGATCGGGTGGCAGGATTTTTTTAAATGTTCTTAACAAATGAAAAAAGTGCATGCCTTGTTCTGTACCTCACTGGATGTAACATGACTAATAAAGCTATAGATGAGATGGAGCCTGTCACCTGATCTGGCCCAGCCTGCTGTCAGATCACCTGCTCACATGGAAGTTTGTATCTTCAGCTGCAGGATCGGACCCAGTTCAGCGATGGCGACCTCATCCAGCTGAAGCGCTACTGGGACCGAGGCATGACGAGCCTGGGCTCGGTGTGCAGGGAGAAGATCACCGCTGCAGCCAACCAACTCAGTGTGGACACTGAAATAGTGAAGGTAAGGAACGTCACACAGAACAACAAAAATGTCTGTCAAATTCATGAAAATTAAAAAATCCCTGCATGAATTAATAAATCTGCGCTGAGTGATTGTTCACAATGATACGTGCAACTGCTCAGATCAGATTTGACCATTCAGACATCACCAAGAGGCAGATACAGGTGTTGCTATGGTAACGTCATGATGTCAGTAACCATGTTACTCCACTTGTGACGTGGCATTTTAACAGATTTTCTTCCAGCTGTGTCTGCCCTGAAATCACTATCGGCTTTTGTTGGACCAGATAAAATTAAACTGGAAATCCATTTGAATCACTTGTTTTTTCCAATTTTAAAGTGTGCTGGTGAAGATTCTCAGTCGTCCAGGACATGATAAAATCAAAAAGGCGTTCAATACAAGATCAACTGGACTTTATTTGTTGCAGAAAACGTTTCGACTCCTATCCAGGAGGCTTTTTCAATTCCATGAACAAACTGTGAGAAGTTTGGAGTTATAACAGGATGGTGCGTGGTTCTGTTATAACTCCAAACTTCTCACAGTTTGTTCATGGAATTGAAAAAGCCTCCTGGATAGGAGTCGAAACGTTTTCTGCAACAAATAAAGTCCAGTTGATCTTGTATTGAACGCCTTTTTGAATTTTAAAGTGATTTCCAAAGATTGATTTCTCACTTGATTTATTTTTAAATTTATTTATGATTTCCACACTGTTACATAGTAATACATAATGTTACATAATCATACATATGTAACTTATCATTTTCAACAGGAATTTTTCCAGATAATATGAAAGTAGCTAAGGTCGTTCCTCTTTTTAAAAATGGTGATAAATGTGTATTCAACAATTATAGACCTATATCCTTGTTACCACAGTTTTCAAAAATTCTTGAAAAACTATTTGTGAACAGACTAGACCAATTTATAGATAAACAAAATATTCTAAGCAACAGTCAATATGGGTTTAGATCAAAAAACTCTACATCAATGGCTCTCATGGAATTAATGGAACAAATAACTACTGCTGTCGATCAAAAACAACATTGTATCAGTATCTTTGTTGATTTAAAAAAAGCATTCGATACTATTGATCACACCATTCTCCTTGAAAAACTGAACAAATATGGTATTAGAGGACCAGCATTACAGTGGGTATCTAGCTACTTAAAAAATAGGAAACAATTTGTACAAATAAATGATGTAAGATCTGACCTCTGTAATATCACATGTGGAGTTCCCCAAGGCTCTGTACTTGGACCAAAGCTTTTTATTTTATATGTGAATGACTTGGTAAATGTGTCAGGACTCCTTAAATGTGTACTTTTCGCTGATGATACCACTTTTTTCTGTTCAGGTGAAGATATAGAACAAATGTTAGAATTGATAAAGACAGAATTTGTCAAGATACAAACTTGGTTTAAAATAAATAAATTATCATTAAATCTAGAAAAAACTAATTACATGATATTCGGTAATAAAAAGAAAACTGTTGATGTTCCACTCAAAATTGAGGATGTTGAGATTTGTAGAGTGAATGAGGTGAAGTTTTTGGGTGTTATCATTGATGACAAACTGACATGGAAACAACACATAAATTCTGTAAGAATAAAAATAGCTAGATCGATAGCAGTACTGTACAAAGTCAGAGACCTATTGAATGATAAAGCTCTGTATTTGTTGTATAACACAATCATTGTTCCACACTTAATCTATTGTATTGATGTTTGGGGGAAAGCGTGTAAAACAATCACAAAGCCTATTTTTGTATTACAGAAAAGAGCTGTAAGAATTATCACTAGAAAGCATTACCGTCATCCATCAAGTACATTATTTTATCAACTAAAATTATTGAAGTTCCATGATTTGGTAGACTATAATATTTTATCAGTTATGTATAGAGCTCAAAATAATGCATTACCTTTAAATATCCAAATGCACTTTGTTAAAAGACAAAGTTGTTATAATCTTAAGGGAACAGAGTTGTTTGTAAAACCACAATTCAGAACCAGTTTGAAGGGACGTTCTACCTCAATCCAGGGAATTAGATTATGGAATGGCTTGGAGAATGTAGTTAAAAATGCCAAGTCAATGTTTACATTTAAAAAAATGATCAAAACAAATGTGTTAAAAAAATATATGTGAAATAACGTGATGTGTATTGTATTAGTTAGAAAATTAGAAAGAGTTAGTCATTTTGTACTGTTAGTTAGAAAATTAAAAAAGAGTTAATAATTTTGTACTGTTGGTTGAAGAATATTATTGTTTAACCTGACTGTTGGAAAAAGTTGGTTGAAAATTATTATTGTTTACATGGTTTGACTACTGTTGTTTAATCTGATTGTTGGAGATAAGGGGCAGATATAATAAGATTTATTCTTCTTTCTGCCACCTTTCATTTTTTTACATCTTGTACACTATCATTATGAGATTGCCTTGTATTGTTTCTTTTGTAAAAAAATGAACAAATTTAATAAACAAACAAACAAACATAGTATAAAGATAGACTTCAGATTTGCATGGACTCATGAGGGCAACAAGAACTTTGGAGAGAACTTTTCTAGGCCATGGACATTTTTTAACTTGTTGACACAAAGTTGTAGAGTCCTGCAGTTATATATCAAAGCCACAGTTGGAACACTAATGGGCTAAATATAGTCCCCCTGCCCCAGCACACGAACACACACATGACCCTCTGCCTTCCTGCTCAGTTTTCTACTGCAAAGAAGAAAAGTGTCTGACTTCACATACCGGTACCTCCCTGTGAAGGGTGAAGTTACAGTTTATGGAACAGTTTGAAGTTTTAAGATGTGGATAAGAATGTTTCCCTGTTCTGAAATTTCTTCTGTATGATTTGGCAATCAAGTACTTCAACAACATACTTCAAAATACTTTATGTTATTTTCATCATTCATTATCAAAACCTGCAGCTCACTTTGAAACAGTGTGCTACAAACCGGATTCCCAAAAAGTTGGGACACTAAACAAATTGTGAATAAAAACTGAATGCAATGATGTGGAGATGGCAAATGTCAATATTTTATTTGTAACAGAACATAGATGACAGGTCAAAAGTTTAATCTGAGTAAATGTAAAATTTTAAAGGAAAAATATGTTGAGTCAAAATTTCACAGTGTCAACAAATCCCAAAAAAGTTAGGACAAGTAGCAATAAGTGACTGGAAAAAGGAAATTGAGCATATAACGAACAGCTTGAAGACCAATTAACACTAATTAGGTCAATTGACAACATGATTGGGTATAAAAAGAGCTTCTCAGAGTGTCAGTGTCTCTCAGAAGCCAAGATGGTAAGAGGATCACCAATTCCACCATTGTTGTGCAGAAAGATAGTGCAGCAATACCAGAATGGTGTTACCCAGCGTAAAATAGCAAAGACTTTTAAGTTATCATCATCAACCGTGCATAACATCATCAAAAGATTCAGAGAATCTGGAACAATCGCTGTGCGTAAGGGTCAAGGCCATAAAACTCTACTGGATGCTCGTGATCTCCGGGCCCTTAAACGTCACTGCACCTCAAACAGGAATGCCACTGTCAAGGAAATAACAGAATGGGCTCAGGAATACTTCCAGAAAGCATTGTCAGTGAACACAATCCACCGTGCCATCTGCTGTTGCCAGCTGAAACTCTACAGTGCAAAGAGGAAGCCATTTCTAAGCAAGCTCCACAAGCTCAGACGTTTGCACTGGGCCAGGGGTCATTTAAAATGGAGTGTGGCAAAATGGAAGACTGTTCTGTGGTCAGATGAGTCACGATTTGAAGTTCTTTATGGAACACTGGGACGCCATGTCATCCGGACCAGAGAGGACAAGGATAGCCCAAGTTGTTATCAACGCTCCGTTCAGAAGCCTGCATCACTGATGGTATGGGGTTGCATGAGCGCTTGTGGCATGGGCAGCTTGCATGTCTGGAAAGGCACCATTAATGCAGAGAACTATGTTCAGGTTCTAGAACAACATATGCTCCCATCTAGACGTCATCTCTTTCAGGGAAGACCCTGCATTTTTCAACAAGATAATGCCAGACCACATTCTGTAGCAATCACAACATCATGGCTACGTAGGAGAAGGATCCAGGGTACTTAAATGGCCAGCCTGCAGTCCAGATCTTTCACCTATAGAGAACATTTGGTGCATCATAAAGAGGAAGGTGCGACAAAGAAGGCTGTTACGACCATAAGGAGCGTAGCACATTAAGGGACACAAGACGAAAAGGAGGGTTAAAAAAAAGTTTATTTTTAAGCTCTCTGATGGTACGGCTCTGGCTACGCCGCCTCCAGTTGCTCTGTGAAGAGAAAAAAAAAGAAAGAGCTCAAACCCTCAAGTTTTCCCGCATCCACAAAAACCCAAAAAGTAATAAACGAAAGGTGGACCTGGTGAGCCGATCCAACTAAACATAATGGTACTCCAGCAGGCCAACCCGATATAGGGCCGTCAAAGCCTCTGGGCTCTGGACTAAATTCAAAAGGCCCCACCTAATATAAAAGAAAAAGCGAAAACATGACAATCGATCTCACCAGGTCGAATCCAGCTTCAGGGTGATAAAAAAAAAAAACTTCAAGGCCAGCGGGTCACTCACGCCTCCTTCTCCAGCGCCCTGGACAAGTGCGTCCAGCGTTCAACAACAACACAGGTGTCTTCTTCTTCGTCTTCTTCGGCTCTCACTGCTTCTTCCTCGGTTTCTCTCTCACTTCGGCTTCTTAGGCTTCTTCCTTGGCTACGGCTCTACTGCTTGGATCTGCTTCCTAGTCTATTTATAGGAGGATCAACAACCCTACCTATAGTGTGATCCAATTAATTCCAGCTGAAGTCAATCAGCCTCCCAAAACATCACGCTGAAATGAATAAAAATGACATGCCGGGGCATGTAACAACCCCACACCAAGACTTTGCACGGGATGATGTAGCTATTAAAATGATGCTCATCACCCATACAAAGAAAAACAAACACACGAACAGGGCCTCCAGTGACTGCTGGAAGAAAACTGACAACTACAAGATCAGCACCGGACAGTTCCTCACATGTCTCTATCACAGCCTGAACTCTACGGCTGCTTGTTGACTAGAGCCAGCAGACAGGCGAACCTACAACAACAACAACAGTTAAAAAAAAAAAAAAAAAGCAAAACCACAACCTAGTTAAGTCAAAGTCATCTTTTTCTTCTTCTTCTGTTAACGCGCACCCGCACATGACATAAACCTGAGTACATAGGTGTAACATCTGGGGTGACTAAAAAATCGGCCTCCAGCCAAGTCGTTGACCATAATCATGGAGACGCCCGCTATGGGAAAACGACAACGCACCCCGACCATTGCATCACCAGACCATAGCTCAGAATGGACCATGACTTTACGCAAAGGCACCCTCATGTCCTGCATGTTTAAACCCCGAACTGGAATTTTAGGTTCAATCTTAGCCTGACCAGCCAACGGTAAGATCCCACCCAAGATAAGAGACTGAGAGGCAGCCGTGTCCCTCAAGATTTTAATAGGGATTTTCTCCTTTGCAGATGACACTGATATGAATCCATCCATAACAAAAGGCTTAAAAACATCCCCTTTGCACGACATTTTTGAAGAAGGTGACTCAGCACCATTTATTACAGTCGAAATCATAGCAACAGGCTTAGAGTTCCTCTCCATCAAAACCGGGCAATTAGCCATAATGTGTCCTACGTCCCTACAATTAAAAACACGTCACCTCCGACTTTTAATCCGCCCCATGGTTTGACGAGAATTTACCCCCACCTCGCACAGCCGGTACCTGTGACTCACCAAAAAAAAAAAAAAACAGCGTTCACACCTTCTTCTTCATTACCATCCACTCTGTCAAACCTATTCAAACTTTGTGGATGATTTAAACTATATTTATGTGTCTGTAGTATTAGGGAAGGGTCAGTTTTAATACTGACCTCTTTACCTTAATTAATTTACTTATTCAGATTGAATAGTAATTTCACGGATTCTTTTCTTTTTCAGTTTACCCAATATTTCTGTGATCTTTATGATGGATAAATAAACAGAGCTATAGAGTGACAATGGACATTGACTTAGTTTGGTATGCCAGGCGACACTACCATTTATTTAAAATAAATCAACTAAAATCAACACCATTACACTTGATTGACATGATTTCACTTTCTTTCAATTTAATACGTCAGCACACTTAAATTCAACACAACAGACTTCAATACTGGATGTTAACATATTTAGTCTGTGGGCTCTTTAGCTTAAAATAGTTTCCAGCTTAGAATTGAGGGAAAAGAGAGGAGGAAAGATTTAAGAAGAATTGGGAGGTTAAGAGAGGAAGTTTATCTTGCATTTATGAAACCAGATGACACTCTTCCGTACGCGTCCAGCTAAGATATCATCACACCTCCAGCAAGCAAACAGCGGCTCCTTTACCTTAAGACGTCCGCCTCGGTTCTGGTAAAGAGCTGTGATCAGCTTTGGACTGACGAGTCGTCGGTCCCGCAAGTCCAAGCTGGACTCCACACGTGTTTACCTTGTCGGTGTCGGTGATACTCGCTTTCGTCGGCAGAAGCCGTGGCAGTCGTGGCTTTTTGGCTCAAGATAATTTATTCCAGGAAGGAATAACAAAGTTTGAGCTTACGCTCATTCGAAGTGGACTCATAACAGCCTGTTATCAGTCCTTAGCTGAAGACGAAGGTCGTTAGCTCTTGACCAAACGTACCCCAGCTCTTTGGGAAAGGTTCACATCTCTTTGAAGTTCCCCCAAACTCTGAAGCGTTTCCGCAAAAGTTAGAACTTAAAAGAGAATTAGAGAGGAGAGAAACTTGTCTCTTTTTCATTGGTCCACTTGTTATCACTATTCAAGGTGAAATTCAGCGCAGAGAAGGAAATTGTTTAGGAAAAGTATCTGAGTGAGAGACTTTCAGACGCTAGATGAGAGTTTTAGCTTAAACTCGACAAAAACAATTTCAGTGTAAGTCAGTTTGACATTTTAGCTGAACTTTGACACCTTTTCACTTGCAGAAATGACACATTGATGTTTCACATTTAAAGAATAACAGCATATAACATATATCATGAAAATGACAAAAGTTATCCTTTTGATTACATTAGAATAAAATCAAAGATAGAAATAGTCTCTTTTGATGACTATATTCTCAGATTACAACTAATGGAATGATTTTGTGGTAAATGTCTTGCTTTACTGAGAGGTCAGTAAAGGTCATCACTGGACAGTTCAAAAACCTTAGTTTGACCCTGGGTAGGTCCACTACATGTCAATATGTACTCGTCCACGAGCACCGCAGCCTTTGATACATCAGAGACTTTATTTTCATTTAAGTGTGTGGTAATTCTATCTGACAACCCATTCTTAAAGTCCTCCATCAAAACAAACTGCTTAAGTTGTGCAAAATCTGACACATTATTTGCAGCACACCAACGATCGAAGAGAGCTTCTTTGTCCCTAACAAAATCAGCATAAGTCTGACTGTACTGTTTCTTTAGCTTCCGAAACTTTTGTCGATACGCCTCAGGCACTAGTTCATACGCCCGTAAAATAGCCCCCTTTACCGTCTCAAAATTGCGGCTATCCGCCACAGACAGAGAGGCATACGCCTCTTGCACCTTTCCAGTTAATGCACTCTGTAGCATTAAGGTCCACACATCGCCAGGCCATTTTAACGTGAGCGCCACCCTTTCAAATTGCGTAAAATACTTATCCACGTCACGTTCCTTAATGGAGGCACTAAACAAACATTTTTGCATACATCAAAATCATCAGACTTAGGCTGTGAAGGTCCAGCCCTAAGCTCCAGCACCTTTAAACGGATCTCAGCTTCTAACTCCAGCTTCCGCTGCTCAAAACAAAGCTCCTTCTCCCTTAACGCAAGTTCTTTCTCTCTTAAAATAGTTTGTTGTTCAAGCTCTTTTCCCTTCAAAACAGCTTGATTCTCAAGCTCCTTCTCTTTCAAAGCAATCCGACTCATTTCTACCTCAAGCTCCCGTAAACGCACCTGATCATCCATCCCAGAAGTTCTAGACGGAGACCCAGCAGGACTTTTTAACAAAATTGTTGCAGGAAAGACACCAAGCTGTACTAATTCTAACAATTCGTTTTCAATCGTCCCTCTTTTTGCACGTTTATTTACCTCCACTTTAAAATTGTCGGCAATGGTCAGTAGCTGTTCTTTTGTACAATTATTTAATGCTTCCAACGTGGGCCGTGCAACAAAAGCTTCCAAATCAAACTCCATGACAGCACCGTGGAAGACAGGCCCACTCACACACCAAAACTACCCGCACCAGCTGCACAACAACAAACGCTCAAACCTAATCAAGCGCTTTAACGCATGTCAGCTGTGCCAAATACACACAGAAGTTTGTACAAACAACAACGCAACCACACAAATAATATTGTGCTTTAACGAGCCCCCATTAATATGAATATGTCTAAATAATGAGGGTAAAACTAGCTCAATTTGTGTCTTTTGTGACGAGCCCCCATTTATATGTTATGACCATAAGGAGCGTAGCACATTAAGGGACACGAGACGAAAAGAAGGGTTAAAAAAATGTTTATTTTTAAGCTCTCTGATGGTGCGGCTCTGGCTGCGCCGCCCCCAGCTGCTCTGTGAAGAGAAAAAAAAAGAAGAAAGAGCTCAAACCCTCTGTTTCCACGCGTCCACAAACCCCCAAAAAGTAATAAACGAAAGGTGGACCTGGTAAGCCGATCCAACAAAATATAACGGTACCCTAGCGGGCCAACCCTAGCGGGCCAACCCGATATAGGGCCGTCGAATCCTCTGGGACGCCTGACTAAATTCAAAAGGCCCCACCTAATATAAAAGAAAAGGCGAAAACATGACAATTGGTCTCACCAGGTCGAATCCAGCTTCAGGGTGATTTAAAAAAAAAAACATCAAGGCCAGTGGGTCGCTCACGCCTCCGTCTCCAGCACCCTGGACGAGCGCGCCCAGCGTACAACAACAACACAGGTGTCTTCTTCTTCGTCTTCTTCGGCTCTCACTGCTTCTTCCTCTGCTTCTCTCTCACTTCGGCTTCTTAGGCTTCTTCCTCGGCTACGGCTCTACTGCTTGGATCTGTTTCCTAGTCTATTTATAGGCAGATCAACAACCCTACCTATAGTGTGATCTAATTAATTCCAGCTGAAGTCAATCAGCCTCTCAAAACATCATCACGCTGAAATGAATAAAAAGGACATGCCCAGGGCATGTAACAAAGGCCCAATACGATTGAACAGTTAGAGGCCTGTATTTGACATGAATGGGAGAGCATTCCTATTTCTAAACTTGAGTAACTGGTCTCTTCTGTCCCCAGACGTCTGTTCAGTGTTGTAAGAAGAAGGGGGGATGCCACACAGTGGTAAAAATTGACTTGTCCCAACTTTTTTGGGATTTGTTGACACCATGAAATTTTGAAACAACACATTTTTCCCTTAAAATGATACATTCTCTCAGTTTAAACTTTTGATTTATGATTTGTGTTCTATTCTAAATAAAATATTAGATGTTGGCATCTCCACATCATTGCATTCAGTTTTTATTCACAATTTGTTTAGTGTCCCAACTTTTTTGGAATCCGGTTTGTATGTATATATATATGCATATAAATATAGATGTGTGTGTGTGAGTCCATGTATTATACTCAGTGTTTCCCTTACCATTATACAAGCGGGGCGTCCTGTAAACGGACCCGAGCGCCCCATCTACCGAACCCCCAACCACCTGTCAGCACTGACAAAATGCTAAACTAGCGGCTCGCAATGCAGGTGCATGAGCGAAAAATCTAAAGCCAGCCTCTCCCTCATGTTGAACCCTAACGCTGAACACACACACACACTCGAAAACTGTCGATACAACATACCCTGATGCATGCTCAATAATCCAGATAGAAAAATCTAAAAAAGCTAAGTCTGGTGTTCTGGACATTCAAAAACACAAAACAAAGCAAAAAAAAATTGTAGAAACGTCCCGTCTTTCGTCCGAAAGACTTCCTCAGTCTGAGCTGCTGTATTCAGCTCAGTCTTATAAATAGCACCCTCTCACAGTGGATCAACCAGTTGGCTGATGACAGCTGAAACCAGCTGCTCACATGATCAAGGAGGACCATCAGCCTAACGATGGATCGTTAGCACCCTGATGGTTGTTTGCTATTCACAGAGGGCTGAGTGATACTAGCATAACAGCATTGTAAGGCCCTGTTTACACGGACACTGTGGGGGGGAAACGGAGGTTTTGGGTATGTTAATTAGATGAAAAGTTTTGCGTTGACACGGATCTGCTCGAATTTCCCCCCTCCCTCATCCCCCCCTTTCACCCACTGCGCATGCGTGCTGCTGAACCTTCACCCACTGTGCATGCGTGCTGCCTCACTGCTGGCTGTCTGCTGTTCTCCTGGGCTAAACGTTCAGCTAACAACAACTTAACAACAAGTTAAAGCTGGATTTTGGATAAGAGTCAACAGATTTGACACCAAGTGGGTCCCGCTTCATCTAACAAGCTGCACACCAGACGCTGAGTGGACTGTGGATCAGAACCGAGTGACGATGATGATGTCGGACTTTCCTCCGTGATAAACAGCTGACTTACAGCAGGTAAATCAACGTTCTTAATATAATGTTTGCTTGTGTTTACTTTGATCACACAACAGAGTTTTTATTTATTTATTTATTTCTGCCAGGTGGAGCTGTCGTTCCAACAAACAGGCAGACCGGTTCTGATGGGTCCAGATGAACACACAGCAAGAGTCCAGTTCATTAACGTAGTTACAGTTCGGTTCATGTGTTTTAATAGTGTTCAGTTTAATTCTCAGTGTTTGTGTTACGTAAAGTTTGTGGTGCTGAATAAATAAATAATAAACCTGGTGTCTTCATTTTCACAGCACGCTGCACTGGACTGCATAAACCACCCCACTCTGTTTGTGTGTGGGGGTTCTGTCCTTCGGATGCACCAGCCGGACTCTCAGACAGAGGCTGGTGCATCCGAAGGACAGAACCCCCACACACAAACAGAGTGGGGTGGTTTATGCAGTCCAGTGCAGCGAAGTCTGCTCAGACCGTTACATCGGAGAAACGAAACAACCTATCCACAAAAGAATGTCTCAACATAGGAGAGCAACCTCCTCTGGACAAAACTCAGCCGTTCACCTCCACCTCACGGACAAGGGACACTCCTTTGAGGACCAGAATGTTCAAATTTTGGACCGAGAACACAGATGGTTTGAGAGGGGGGTAAAGGAAGCTGTGTATGTTAAGAGAGAAAAACCTTCTCTTAACAGAGGAGGAGGTCTGAGATTTCAACTGTCTAAGACCTATAACTCAGTTTTGGATTTGATTCCGAAACGTTTTACACCGGATGGGAGCAGGGATGCCTTGTCTGTAAATTAGACTAACAAAGTTCTCTGAGTAGCCTCTGTTGTTGTTTGGGAGGTGTTGTTTGTCAATTTACATACAGTTTTGTGTCTTCTAACAGAGACCTCAAGGGAACCTCCTACTGTTAAGGTGTGATCTTTCAATTTACATGTATGTGTTACAAACCCCCTTTTGTTAAGCTGGGATGTGTCGTTTTGTCAATTTAAATAGAATGGGCATGTTAGTTAATTTGTGGTGTTATTTCAGTTTCCAATTTCATATGTTGGTGCGTGACTTGTAAGCCTGTATAAAACTTCTCGTTCTCACAGCTTCCATTCAGAATTGAAAAAGACTTCTGGACAGAAGTCGAAACGTTTTCTGCAACAAATAAAGTCCAGTTGATCCTGTATTGAACGCCTTTTTTGATTTCATCATGTCCTGGACGACTGAGAATCTTCACCAGCACANCAGTACACTTCAAACCCAGCCGGACTCTCAGACAGAGGCTGGTGCATCCGAAGGACAGAACCCCCACACACAAACAGAGTGGGGTGGTTTATGCAGTCCAGTGCAGCGAAGTCTGCTCAGACCGTTACATCGGAGAAACGAAACAACCTATCCACAAAAGAATGTCTCAACATAGGAGAGCAACCTCCTCTGGACAAAACTCAGCCGTTCACCTCCACCTCACGGACAAGGGACACTCCTTTGAGGACCAGAATGTTCAAATTTTGGACCGAGAACACAGATGGTTTGAGAGGGGGGTAAAGGAAGCTGTGTATGTTAAGAGAGAAAAACCTTCTCTTAACAGAGGAGGAGGTCTGAGATTTCAACTGTCTAAGACCTATAACTCAGTTTTGGATTTGATTCCGAAACGTTTTACACCGGATGGGAGCAGGGATGCCTTGTCTGTAAATTAGACTAACAAAGTTCTCTGAGTAGCCTCTGTTGTTGTTTGGGAGGTGTTGTTTGTCAATTTACATACAGTTTTGTGTCTTCTAACAGAGACCTCAAGGGAACCTCCTACTGTTAAGGTGTGATCTTTCAATTTACATGTATGTGTTACAAACCCCCTTTTGTTAAGCTGGGATGTGTCGTTTTGTCAATTTAAATAGAATGGGCATGTTAGTTAATTTGTGGTGTTATTTCAGTTTCCAATTTCATATGTTGGTGCGTGACTTGTAAGCCTGTATAAAACTTCTCGTTCTCACAGCTTCCATTCAGAATTGAAAAAGACTTCTGGACAGAAGTCGAAACGTTTTCTGCAACAAATAAAGTCCAGTTGATCCTGTATTGAACGCCTTTTTTGATTTCATCATGTCCTGGACGACTGAGAATCTTCACCAGCACATACACAATATTACTCTGTTTGTGCCGGGGGACTGGATCTTTGGGATCCAGTCCCCCGGCACAAACAGCAGGTCGCTTTTGTAAATGAGCCCTCGAGGCTCAATGAGATTTACCCGACTAAATAAAGGTTGAATGAAATACAGAGTAATATTGTGTATGCTGTTCAGTGTCAGGAGGGCTGTCATTTGTCATTTTGAGCATCTGTTTTGTTAGTTTTAGTTTGAGCAAGTCTTTAATTTTAGCCACTGTTGAGCTCCTCTTAGCTCCTGCTTACTGTTCTGCTGCTTTTACTTTTTAGCATGGTTTCCTGTTTTTAGGTTGTGTTCTGCTCATGTTAGCATCTGTTTGTTTTAGCTTCAACAACTCAGTTTCATCTTCAGCAAATGTCAGCAGTCGTTCAGCTCTCAACATTCAGACTGCATGTCCACAGAAAATGAAAGTACCGTACCTTATTTTCTGATGAGATCTTTCACTCTTATAGAGGTGTAACTGTTCTTTAATTTGCAGACATGGATCAGCAACAGACGGAGGAAGTACCGTCTGATGGGCATTGAAATCCCCGCTCCTAAAGGTGGACCTGCTGTATTCACAGGCTCCTCTCCAGGAAACCTGTCTCCGCTGACCCTCAGCCCAGAGGGCGAGCAGCATGAGTTGAACGATGGGGAATCTGTGTGCACGTCTGAGGGTGAGGCTGCGCTCATGATCGTGTACGGCTGAACAAACTGCAGAAAAGCCTTCACATTGTGTTCTCAAATCTAGATGGGACGGTGGACTCTCAACACAGAGACGGAGATGATGAACCAGATGTGTCCACTGCTCCTCTACTGGTCGATAATGTGGTACTTTAATGTTCTATTTGATAGTACTGGACCGTCATGAAGAGAGCAGGAAGATGTTTTGAAGTGGGCTCTGTGGAAAGATTAGGAACAGTCAACATTTTACCTGTAGTAGATAACTTTTTGAAGGACCTCAGTTTTGAGAAAAAAGTTAAATTCTGACCAGATTAACAAACTAACAGCTAGTCTGAGTAGCATTTCACTGCAAAGGTTTTATAGGAATCATGTAAATGCTATTTTATAAACCTTTACAGTAGGAGTACAGTAAATCTGCCCTAATTTCCTTAATTTTTAGACATTGGCCAATGCTTGCATGAGAAACCGATTTTACAGTTTTTTTTTTTTTTTGGTTTTAACAACAATTGTCTAAACTTCATTTTTATTTCAGAGCACTACCTTGTGACCAGTTAAAACAAGTTTGTATTGTTTCTAGAATATTGTTCAAGGGTCTGTTTTTCAACAAAATAAGATTTAAATTTGAAGGCGCATTGTGACCTTACAACATCTAACAGTGTTGCTTATAAAACAAAATTGGTATCTGCCAAAATCAGAATCAGCAAGTCAGACTTTGTAGAAATCGGTGATCGGCCAAAAAACTGCAATTGGTGCACCCCTACTTTACAGTACTGCCTGCTTACATTAGACAGATATTTGATGTTCTTACTGAAAATGTCACTGGTGCTCCTATTTGAGCTTAAAACAAACCTATTTATGCTGGAGTACTTGTGTAATGCACAATTGATAGCAACGTACAGGTTATCCTGATGCATGCTCAGGGACATGTACAGGTTACATTTCAACTCAGTTCAGTTTATTTATAAAGCACCAAGTCACAACAGAAGTCATCTCATGGCACTGAACAGAAACATTCATAAATATAAAAGTACCGGTAAGTTAACATTATTTAACTGAGGAGCAGACTGCTTTGAATTTAACTTCATCTTCAACTTCATCAACTCATCTTGAGCAAGCATGAAGGAGACAGTGGAAAGGAAAATCTCCCTCGTGAGGAAGAAACCTTTAGCAGAACCAGCTCAGGACAAGAGGCCATCTGCTTCGACCGGCTGGGTTTGAGAGGAACAGGAAGGAGGAACAGATACACAATGGCAGGTCAAGAATGACACGTTAAGATAGAAATAGTATCAAATGAAAACTATTCAATTTTAACAATTAATTTAAGGAATTGAGGTCAATTTGTCCTCCAGTAGTCTAAGCTTATAACAGCATAACAAGCCAACCCTAACTATAGGATTTATTTAAAAGGAAAGTTTTAAAGCTGCACTGACATCATGTTTTAACTATAAATCATTTTGCACTACATATATAAATATTATCATTGAACTAGGTTCGTTTTTGCAAAATAAATTGTAAATATATTAAAATTTCATTACAAGTTATGGTAATTTTCTCGCTGGGACACGCCCACAGAAATCCGAGAACTTCCGCAAAAGGTCACGTGACGTAATGAGATGAGCTCCTGCTCAGTGCGCACTTTGTAAACAACATGGCGGCCGATACAGAACCGGACCAATTTAGCAAACTGAGTGAAGAGTAGAGCGATTTTTAGTCAGTTTGGGAAGCCAAAGTTATTTCAGGGGGTTAAACAATAAACAGCAAGTTCTAATTTATGTCTGCAGCTGTATTTAATGAAGAATTACCAACGAGGAAGCAGCAGGTGGCAAGCCGCAACTTTACTTGACTTGTGAGGACCGAGGAGGACGTGATGGAACCTGTTCACGTTGTCCACAGAGCACTGATTGGTAACGTGAACAGGTTCCATCACGTCCTCCTCGGTCCTCACAAGTCAAGTAAAGTTGCGGCTTGCCACCTGCTGCTTCCTCGTTGGTAATTCTTCATTAAATACAGCTGCAGACATAAATTAGAACTTGCTGTTTATTGTTTAACCCCCTGAAATAACTTTGGCTTCCCAAACTGACTAAAAATCGCTCTACTCTTCACTCAGTTTGCTAAATTGGTCCGGTTCTGTATCGGCCGCCATGTTGTTTACAAAGTGCGCACTGAGCAGGAGCTCATCTCATTACGTCACGTGACCTTTTGCGGAAGTTCTCGGATTTCTGTGGGCGTGTCCCAGCGAGAAAATTACCATAACTTGTAATGAAATTTTAATATATTTACAATTTATTTTGCAAAAACGAACCTAGTTCAATGATAATATTTATATATGTAGTGCAAAATGATTTATAGTTAAAACATGATGTCAGTGCAGCTTTAAGCCCAGTCTTCAAACTGGACCATGTGTCAGCCTCATGGACAGAAACTGGAAGTTTATTCCACAAGAGAGGAGCCTGAGAACTGAAAGATCTTCCTCCTGTTCTGCTTTTGGAAACTCTAGGAACCACAAGTAAACCTGCAGTCTGAGAGCAAAGTGCTCTGTTGGAAAAATATGGAACAATAAGATCTCTAATATAAGATGGAGCTAGGATGTTGAGAGCTTTGTAGGTTAGAAGTAAGATTTTGAATTATATTCTGGATTTGACAGGGAGCCACTGGAGAGAAGCCAAAACTGGAGAGATATGATCTCTCCCACTAACTCCAGTGACTCTGGCAGCAGCATTTTGGATCAACTGAAGACTTTTTAAAGAAGTATTTGGACACCCAGACAATAAACCATTTTAATAGTCCAGTCTAGATGTTAATAAAATAGCATTCCCATGAGCTGCTTTAAATTTAGGATTTGGAGTTGTTTTAAAATGGCAACTTTGGCTTCAGCCTCACTCAGACAAGCTTTTAGCTTCCAAAGCTGGTTGTTTCATTATTAAAGCAACAATCTTCAAGATTTTACACAAAGGTTATTATTTAAACATTTATAAATTTTGCACTGCATGATTATTTTGACAATGTGATTGTTATTTTGCTTGAACCGATCACAAGCTGCACCAACAGTGCTACATGTAAATGCTTCTGGGTTTTGCTCTTGTGTATAAACACACACTGTTCTCCACTTTAATGTGGACAGTGTTGTCTCAACAGTCCTGTCCCATGTCAAATCTTTTTTTTCCCCAAACTGAACTGGTTTAATCATCTATCCACAACATGTAAGATACTAATTGTTCTTAATTTTTACACAAGAACCCCACTTCAAAAGATCTGAACTTTATTTCACAATAATTAGACTTGCATCAAAACAGTTCATAAAAGCTTAAAGAAAAAAAAAAGCTGTTTTCTCAAAACAAACATATTGTTTTAAATAAACTTTGGGAAACTTGTTCATGAATGCAGCACCTTTCATGTGAAGCATGTCAGTTATTTTCTGCATGAGGTCATCAGCTGTCTGATCTGTGCTTTTGACAGAAGATTGAAGCCATCGACGAAGATGAAGAAGCTTTTGTGACTTCAGACTTTGAGCAAATGCAGAATCTGCTGGAATTCAAGGTGAAAGCGCACAGATCGATCAAACACAGTTCCAGCTGCGCATGTGCAGAAACACCAAGGTTAAACGGCAGCGTTTTAGAAGCGCTGCAGAACTGCCTCAAGTTCTGACTTCAGTCCAATCTTCTGTTTCAGCACGAGGAAGTGCAGTTCTTGGAGAACGAGCTAGAGAACCAAAATCAAAAATACCAGCAGCTTGTAGACTTCACGAAGAGCCTGCTCAGTGCTGTGAGGAACAACGACCTGGAGAGACAGCAGGTGCATTCTAAAGCAACAATAATCATTTTGAATAATAATTGAGAGGCTTTACCCTATTTTTCGCCCTATAAGTCACAATTATTTGCATAATTTACATGCCCTGCGACTTATAGGCTGAAGCAACATATTTATGATTTTCTCATACAGGTAGTCCCCGACTTACGAGCGAGTTCCGTCCCTAGGGGGCGCTCGTATGTCAAAAATTTGTAAGTAGGATCACATAGTAAAAAAAAAAAAATGTTTTTTTTTTTAGAAATGAATACATGTACAGTACTGTACAGTCACCAAGCACTTAGCCTATCCTAACAGTTTTTAAAGATGAAGGAGTGAGTTTAATTGTCTCCCTTTCACATAAAGGGAGCTAGCTCCCTTTATGGGAATGGAGCCTGCATGGAGGAGGGAGACAATTCCACTCACTCCTTCATCTTTAAAAACTGTGTTAGGATAGGCTAAGTGCTTGGTGACTGTACAGTACTGTACATTTATCTATTTATTAAAAATATACTGTACAGTATATATATTTATTTTTTATTTATAAATAGATAAATGTACAGTACTGTACAGTCACCAAGCACTTAGCCTATCCTAACACAGTTAAGGAGTCAGTTGAATTGTCTCCCTCCTCCCCAGCAGGCTCCATTCACATAAAGGGAGCTAGCTCCCTTTATGTGAAAGGGAGACAACTCAACTCACTACTTCATCTTTAAAAACTGTGTTAGGATAGGCTAAGTGCTTGGTGACTGTACAGTACTGTACATGTATTCATTTATAAAAAAATAAAAATCGTAAGTCCGGGACCTCGTAAGTAAGAGCGCTCGTAAGTCGGGGACTACCTGTATTTATAAACCAATTTTTAACTGAGATCTGACCGTTTTCATTCATTGACTGAAAATATTGAACACTAACATTTTCATCCGCTAGATGGCACTTGAGCAGTATGGCATGCTGTTGTGTCATGTAAAAGTGGCTATTAATGACACAATCGGCTTGCCATAGTCTGCCACGGTTATCTGCCTGGAGCAACCGTCAAATCAGCTTCATTTTGCTGCGCCACCGTGTCAAAATGAAGCTGATTTGAACATTGAAGTGCGTTTATTTAGTAAAAGTTCAACTGAGACACACCTTTGCTGTAATGTTGAGCCAACAAATAATTGTTTTAGGTGGTTATCTTGTTAAATTTTGAAGAAATGCACAGTGAGTCGTCTCTCTACGCTCAAATGTTTCTGTGTATCGGCTTTTCAAATGCAGCTGATTTGACCGTCAAATTGCATTTATTAAGGGAAAGTTAGACTGAGATGCACCTTTACTATAATGTTGAGCAAACAAATTGTTTTTAAGTGTTAATTGTGTTAAATTCTTGTTAAGTCCTCCCGTGCACGCTCCTGCGGCTGACATTTGGCATCCAATCGATTTTTGGCACAACACCGGCCCACATTTCCTGGTTGTCAGCGGTGACGCGTAATAGATGAGACGTATATGACGAAGCAACATATTTGTGGATTTTTCCACTTTATTAGACATATTTGGACTGATGTGACTTATAGGGTGGTGCGACGTGTATGGCGGACAATACAGTAATCTTACATGTGCTTTTTGTGTTTAGGAACTTTTAGCCAGTCTACCTCATCCTTCAGACCAGGACTTGGATCTGACTGTGGAGAGGGGAGCCCAGTCAGATGCAACGTCCAACCACAACCTCCAGGCAGATGGCTCGAGCTGCACACATCTTCCACAGGTCCGGACAAACGAAGAATTCCTGATAGTTGCCGTGAACGAAGATCACACAACAGCTGAAGCTGCTAAGCCCTCTGCATCAGAGGAGCTGCTGCAGGGTGCAGCGAAGGAACAAAAGTGACTGTTTCTATCAGCGCACACACACTCTAGATGTTCACACTCCACACCAAGAGCTCTTACACAGGAAGAACTGAAGGGTCCTGCAGAAACAGAAACGCTGGTAAATTTGTGCACAGTGCCTGAGGACTGACGCTTCACTACGACTGTTGGCCTGACACATGCCTTTTTTACTGCATATCATTGGCCTTGCTCTGGGCCTGCCCAGAGACAACAATAAATGACCTCTAACTTAACTGTTCTGTGTATGTGTGTATATTGAGAATTTTTTATTTTTAACTATAAACAGAACAAATGAAAAGTGTAATGTAAAAAAAAAAAATAAAGATCAATAAACATAACAAGTGTACTGACTTGTAAAGTCTAAGTGTTTAATTCAGCTACGTGGTCTGGAGCAGACAGGTGGTAGCCTGGTTAAAACCAGACCCTTGTCCTTCACTTCGCTTCGTACTAGGGTCTGGACTTTCTCCATACCGATTCTTGCTGGAGGCGTGGCCTCTGCTGAGGAACAAAACCATTGGATCTTAGAAAAATTTTGAACAGGGAAAAGCATTCTGCTCCCTCCCTCTCAGCCATATATGGCTGCTCCCCGTGGTCTGCTGAATTTGACATCTGCTCCGCCTCCTGCTGCATTTTTTCTTGCTGCAGCCTGCCGCTGCATATTCTGTGTTTATATGTCAATAAAACGTTCTAAAAAATAAATAAAACCATGGATCGCTGGTCCAGCACACCAGAAGACCAGAAAATCTGATGGGACTCGGGCAGCAACGTAAAACCCGAGTTTAATTCTCTCGTGACAACCTGAGGCATTTCCTCATAGCGGAGGGAGAGGAGGAGGAGGAGGAGGAGGAGGGAGCGATCACTTGACTTTTGGCCAAAAAAACAAAAGAAAACTCCAGATAAGGGATTAAGAAGGGGAAATTAATACATTTGTGTCACATATAAAACAGTCCTGCATCGCTTTGAATGAGAACATGCGGATGCTCGCTGGCTGCGCGCTGGGACAGGTGGGGGCGTGGGTTAGGGGCCAAAAACTCCGCCCCTTCTGTTCTCTGATTGGTCCGGTCAAAAATCAGCCGGAGAAATCGTTGTCTATGGGAGAAGTCCCAGACTGAGCAGTGAAGGGAAATGAGAATTGAGCGGAGCTGTGCAGGAAGGCGAGGGCCAGGCTAGACAGGTGGAGGTGCGCAGCCATTTCTGTGCATTTTGAAGGATTACACTGCATGTTTTTCAACCTGCCTGAAAAACACTGACTATAACTAAATAAAACTATAATTTTAACAAGCTTCCTAATATCACATTTTTGCTTCTGCTCAAAAAAAAAATATCTGCCCATAAAATTTCAAAGTCATGGGTAATTTTATTATAAAACACAAAAATATAATTAAACGTTTTGCACTAGGCATAAATTCCTGTGCTTTTGTGAATAATCTGATGAGTGAATCACTGCAGGAGTTCTCTGAGCTTTCACCGAACTGATAAAACAGTCAGCACGGTGGCACAACTGGTAGAGCTGCGGCCTCTCAGCGAGCAGGTCCCCGGTTCAAATCCCGGCCCGGGGGCCTTTCTGGGTGGAGTTTGCATGTTCTCTCCGTGCATGCGTGGGTTTTCTCCGGGTGCTCCGGTTTCCTCCCACAGTCCAAAAACATGCATGTTAGACTGATTGGTAACTCTAAATTGACCATAGGTGTGAGTGTGAGAGTGGATGGTTGTTTGGTGTGAGTGAGACAGGTCCCTCTTGTAAATGAGTCCCCATGGCTCAACGAGGCTAGCCTGTATAAATAAAAGTTGAATGAATATGCTCAGAGTATTTGAAGCGAACAACATTTTCAATGTTTGTAAAATACACCAGAATGCAGGAAATGGCATCTATTTTATTCAAAATTTTGTTTGGAGGACGCCCAGACCATGCCCTCCCCGGTCCGTGAAAATATTGTCTGACATCAAACTGGCCCATGGCGCAATAAAGACTGGGAACCACTGCTGTACAGTACATCTATGTATGTTGTTAAAAATATGTAGGTTTGTTTAGAACATTGCAAGGGTGTGGGAAAGGTTTCTAAAGTCTTAATATACAGGTAGTCCTCGGGTTACGACGGTCTCGAGTTACAGTGTTTCGTGGTTACGTCACATCTCCCATAAAAAAAAAAAATTATATATATATATATAGAAATTTTATTTTGAAACGCTGAGTTCCGGTTTTACTTCCGGTTTGACGGTTTAAGCAGCGGAGCTTGACCAGAAGCAGCGGGAGCAGAGTGGAAAAATACAGGGGAGACCTTACTGGACTGACGTTCACAAGGAAGACCGGACTGGACAGAGGCAGAACCAGCGAAGCAGTGGAAAAGTAAATGCTCTGGACGAGGTTGCCGGCGGTTTCACGTTGGAATACGGCAGATGGACCAGCTGGACGGCGGTTTTACTTCGTAAACAAATAGAAGATGGACGAAGGAAAACGGCTTCATCGGCTCTCCAGTAGGAAATTAACTCTTTTTCGCCTTCATTAGGGCTCTAAAACGTGTGTTTTTTGATAATTATGTGTAGGGTACTGTGTTAGGATAGGCTAAGTGTTTGGTAACTGTACAGTACTGTACATGTATATGGGGCAGTATGTACGTATGTTCCGACTTACATCGAAATTCGGGTTACGACGGCGCATAGGAACGGATCTCCGTCGTAAGTCGAGGACTACCTATACACTAAAATACATATAGCGTTCCTACTTCACAATTTTCGACTTATCGCGGGAGTGTCATAACAAACCCCTGCAATAAACGAGGGACTATTGTACAGGTAGTCCTCGACTTACGATGTAGATCCGTTCCTAGGCAGCGTCGTAAACCGATTTCTGACGTAAGTCGGAACATACGTACATACTGCACCATATACATGTACAGTACTGTATTACCTAGCACTTAACCTATCCTAACACAGTACCCTACATAATTATCAAAAAACCCATACGTTTGGGATCCATAATGAAGGGCAAAAAGTTTATGACTGGAATGCTGGTGACGCCGTATTCCTCCGTCCATCCGCTGTATTCTCTATTCCGTTTACGATTTAAAACCGCCGTCCAGCTCCCAGCTCATGTATCCGACCGCAGCGACCTCTGATCGGACTCGGTCGGTCCAAACCCGGCCTCCTGCTCTCTGGAGCTCCACCTCGATCCAGCTCTGTATACCTCCGCCGTATCCCTCCACCTCTGTATCCCTCCGCCACCGCATTGCGTACAGTGCAATACTGTATTCTTCCACCGCAGCGGCCGCTGCATAACTCGACAAAAGGCTGTTCATAGTAAATGGGAGATGCGTCGTAACCACGAAACGTCGTAACCACGAAACGTCGTAACCACGAAACGTCGTAACCACGAAACGTCGTAACTACGAAACGTCGTAACTCGAGACCGTCGTAACCCGAGGACTACCTACATCTAATTATTACTTTCTAAGAGTTTCATTAAAATTTGTACAGTGATTCATGAGTAATTTTGCTAACAGACAGACATGCAGCAGATAATTCAATTAAATTCAAATAAAATTAAAAAACTTTATTTATTCGGGGCGGGGGATTAAAAGAGGCATGTAGAGCATATATAAAATAATACAAAAACTGCATATTAGAAGAAAGTCCAATACAGTATGCATTAGCAAGGTGCAAATGGGCAATGAGGTAAATAAGTCCTTTTTGCAACAGAAGTCCTGTGGAATGGGGCGATGTATGTGTGTATGTGTATGAGGGGTGGGCATAGTGTGAATGTGTATGGAGAGGGGATGCGTATGAATATTTAAAAAACAGGACTACTGTATTTGTTTGAGCTGGACATCCCTGGGCACAAAGGTAGCTCTTCTCCTCTGTGTCTTGCAGGCAGGGCAGTGGAGCCAGCGACCGGATGGAAGTCACTCAAATGATGAGAAGAGGATATGTGAAGGGTTCTTTATGGTCCGGTTCCCTAACCTGCATGTTAAGTGTTCATAGACAACAGATGAATACAGTAAATCCTGTCACTTTAAATCTGATAGTCCAAGTCTTTCAAGACTTCGCCACTGTTTTTTTGACTGAATGACTGAAACGTAATAAACACCATGGATCCGAACCCATACAAGGATTCAAGGTTCTTTATTTGTCATTCTCACCACATGTTGTACATGTGGTGGAATGACATTGTGTACACAGGGTCCCAGTTACATTCAACAAAAGTATAAAATGTAAAAGAAAAACAGCAATAAGATCTAAGATATGAACAAAGAAAAACGTTAACTAAAAATACGCTAAGCACTAGTCAAGTCAAGTCAATTTTATTTCTATAGCACAGCTTAAAACAGATAAACTGTTATCAAGGTGCTTCACACACA